>WAAG01079805.1:74285-114396 GCA_013390105.1 Tichodroma muraria
AGAAGGAGACCCCTCCCCCCCAAGTGATGACCTTCCTGACCCATGTCCGTCCCTGCCATAAATATGGATGTGGGAGCAGGAGAAGGGGGAATTAAATGTCCAAGCAGGGTCGTGCGGTGCCCAAATCTCAGCCCCCCACCAAGGAAATGCCTGAGGGAGGGGTTAGTGTCACAGCCACCCTCCCCCAGGACGGATTTCACCACCTCTGCATATTTTGGGAAGGTCAAATGATTTCTGGGAGCATCCCCAGCCACAAAGACCCGAGCCCTTTATGGCAGGCACTGAGCCCAGGGGATGCTGCGGGGTTTGGAAACCATCCAGTGCATTTCCCAGCCCCCCACCCACTGCCCCCCAATTAACACACGACTCTTATGTTTTAACAAGGCTCTCCCAGCTCAGATGTTGACCCCTGTGATGATCATGGAGCCTGCGGAGGGAATAAACAGCAAATCCCCTTTTAAATGAAGGGCTCGCCGAGGGATTAGGAGCGAAGGGGTGGCCTGTCCCCCCTCCGTCCCCCCCGGGGGCTGCCTGTGCAGATATTCCGGGCAGGAGAGGCCTCGTCTGTCCGTCTGGCCCGTCTGAAGTGGTCCTGGGTGATAGGGAGTGATTAGGATTAGGCACATCCAGGATGAGAGTTTTTTCAC
This sequence comes from Tichodroma muraria, assembly GCA_013390105.1. Taxonomy (NCBI): domain Eukaryota; kingdom Metazoa; phylum Chordata; class Aves; order Passeriformes; family Sittidae; genus Tichodroma; species Tichodroma muraria. The sequence continues at coordinate 74,933 of WAAG01079805.1, forward strand.
CAGATAGGGATGATAATGGGACCCATGGGGAGGATTACGGTCCCGTCTCTCCAAGAGAGAGGCCATCTGTGTGTCCGTCTCCTGCCGGCTCTGCTGCCCCAGCGTGTCCAGCCGGGCTCTCCCTCGTCCGTGCTGGCTCCTGGGATGGCAGCACTGCACCATCCAGGCTGGACCTCCCACCTCATCCCCACCAGGAGCATGTGGCAACAAGGGCTCGTGGCCATCCGGGGTGGCCAAAGTGCAGTTCTGCTATGGGCACAGCACCCAGCATCCCTGGGATACCCAGCATCCCTGGGATACCCAGCCTCCCTCCATCCCTGGGGAACCCAGCATCCCTGCACATCCCTGGGCACTCAGTTTTCCTGGGGTACCAAGCATCTCTGCATCCCTGGGAATTCAGCATCCCTGCATCCCCTGTATATCCAGCACCCCTGCATCCCGGCAATCCCAGTGCACCCAGCATCCCTGCATCCCTGGGGAATTCAGACACCCCCCTGATGTGCCCTGGCCTGGAGCCGCCTCCACACACCCGGGATGCTGCCAAGGGGACAGGGTGACGCATCCCTGTGAGCACAGCTTGAGGCTTTGCCATCCCTTGACCTCCCCATCCCTGGAGCGAGACGAGCGCTGCCGGCCCGCCCTCCGCAGGGAGGAGAGTGCCGAGAACCGGCCCGTTCCCACCGCCCGGCAGCCCACTCCCTGCCGGCAGCATTTTTCCCTGCTGAGGTCAGAGGCACCCGACAGAACCCCCGGCTCCTGCCGAGCACAAACATTTCCTATTTGGGATGTTCATGCCGCAGCCTCGGCCCTGATGCTGTCCCGGCGTGTGTGCAGCCAGAGGATCCCAGGGAAGGCTGGAGAAGCCCANTTGAAGTTTGGATAAAACCTTAATTGAAGTCTTGGCTGGTGTTAATTATATTAAAGGCAGAGTGAGCGATGGGCTTTTTATTAGTTAATGAGGATTTTCATTTTCCGGCAGAGGAGCCCTTTGATGTTTCCAGGACTAATGGCTGTTAAATTCAACTTACTCGCTTTGCCTGTGCTGGAGGGTGATGGGGAGCAGGGGCTGCTCCAGTCACAGTGCCCAAAGCCCTGGGATCCACCAGCTGCTGCGGAGACAGGGATTCTCCCACCACATCCCCACCAGGGGCACGTGGGAACAAGGATTCGTGGCCATCCGGGGTGGGAGATGGGCTGTCCTGTGTGCATCCTGTGTGTCCCTGTGGTGTTCAGGCATCCTCCTGCACCTCACGGACACTCAGCATCCTTGCACATCCCTAGGGCACCCAGCACCCCCAGGCTATCCCATGTCCAGCCAGCCTGTCCTGCTCTCCACATGGATTTTCCCAGACTGCCTCCAAACCCCATGCCAGGCTGCCTCCCTCCTGCCTCAATTAGCATTTATTACGATTATTTTGCATTCATTACCCGCGGAGCCAGCGCTCTACCCCGTCTGAAACCACGTGCAAATTCCCTGTGCATCGCTTTTCCCACCCTTGCAGGGCAAGGGCTGCACAGTTTGCCGTGAACATTCCGGGCTTGGGGAGCGCCGCCGTCGGTGCCGGCCCCGCGCCCCAGCCACGTGGCCACGCGGCTGCTCCCCAGCTGGATGATTTGTAGCATTAATCAAGACCCAGAGTACTTTGCATTTCAAATGCTGGCAGAGAAGAGCCAGGCAGGAATCTGGGCTTTGGGGAACATTCAGGAAGAAAACGGGTTCGTCCTCAGCCTCGCCTCGGCCCACAGCAGGTTCTCGGGTGGGAACTCGTGGCGCTCCAGTGGGTTCTCCCCACATGGCAGAGCCCCGGGGAATCCAGCAGCTCTTTAAGGAGTTTTTGGGGTGCCCAGAGAGGCAGGATGGGGTGGGATGAGGCGTTGGGGCAGTGGGCACAGGATCCTCTGCAGCAGCACTGACAGCCGTAAGAGACGTTCGAGGGGCTGGGGGGCAGGGGGGACCCCCAGGGCTGGGTCAGGACTGGTTGCTCCCCCCAGACCCCCAAATGGCAGCTCTGCCCCTCCTGGGGGGGCCACTCTGTGTGTGGCTGCCGTGGGGCAGGAGGGGAGGGCGGGGAGGGCTCTTTCCTGGTAATTACCCCTCGTCCTTCCCAGCCAGGCTCATGGAGGGAGCCGGGGGGGACACAGCTTAAGCTATCAATGGTCCTGCCTTGATGGGAATAAAATATGCACTGAAAGACATGAAAATGGAGTAAATAAAAGAGATAAAAATGGAACGATCAAGCCAGCAACTTCTCCTCCTCTGATTAAAAAGAGGGAGTGGGGGGGGGAGAGGGGATGCGTTGAGCCCTTGAAGAGGCAGCTGCTGCTGCAGCCGCAGCCCTGATAAAGGGGCTGAGCAGCCTGTTTGGGAGAGATAAAGTGAAGTCCCAGCGTTTCCTGTCCTCAATCCAAGCCTTACCATCAATATTAATACAGCCTGACAAACTGGCGTTTAAGATAGAATAAATATAGACTGGTGCTGCTATTACCTAGACCTTATTAATCTGCTTGGAGGCATTTAAATGCCGTTAAAAATATGGAGTTTACTTGCTGGCACTTCAATAGCTTTACAATCCATCAGCGTTTTGTTTTCCACCCTTCTCCTCCCCTTCCCGAGATGTTGGCTCTGGGTGCCCACTGACCTGTGCTGCCACAGGCTGGGGGACAGGAGCCGGGGGGGAACTGAGGTGGGAGCTTGGCTGAAGGGTGATGATGATGGGTGGGAGCTCAGCCCAGGGCATGGAGGCACAAACCCCTTGGAGATGGTGAGCGGAGCATCCCAGGACTGGAGGGCCGGAACCCTCATGTGCAGGTGATGGAAAATTCTCCTGTGTGCTCCTCACTAGGAGAAACTCGGGGCTCCCAGGTGCAGCAGCCAGAGAGCCCCCAGGCAGGGAAGCAGCCCCCCTGCACCCCAGTCAACCTGTGGGATGGACGGGCATCCAGCAGGTGTTTGGGAAGCTGATCCCCATCCTGACTCCTCTGCTCCTGGCAGCATGGATCTGGGCTGCCATATGTTGTGGCACCCACACGCTCCTTCCCTGCCAGCCCTGGGCCAGAGACACTGCTTGGTGCCCAGCACTCTCCCCTGGGCCATCCTCTTGCCCCAGCATCCACAGGGTGGTAGGGGCAGCTCTGGGTTCACGAGTGCCAGGCGCACGGCAGGGCCACCACGGTATGGGGATGAATCCATGGGTGCCAGGCTGCGTGCCAGGGGGGACCCTGGTGTGGGGCAGGACCCACGGGTGCCAGGCACTTGGCAGGGACATCGCTGTATGTGGCAGGACCTGTGGGTACCAGTTGCACAGCAGTGAAACCCCAGTGTGGGAATGGATCCATGGGTGCCAGGGACATACCAGGATGTGGGGCAGGATTGATGGGTGCCAGGGACATACCAGGATGTGGGGCAGGATTGATGGGTGCCAGGGACATACCAGGATGTGGGGCAGGATTGATGGGTGCCAGGGACATGGCAGGATGTGGGGCAGGGCTGATGGGTTCCAGGCACACGGCAAGGTGTGGGGCAGGACCCCTGGGTGCCAGGCGCACGGCAGGGCCACCACCCCGAAGGTGGCGGGCGCAGATGGGGCGTGCGGGGCAGCGGCGGCGCGGGCGGCGGCGGGAGCGGCGCTCATTAGACGTGTATTATTCATCGGCAGCTTCTGTCGCCTGCCATCTGCTCCGGCTGCGCGGCGGGCGGGCGGCAGCAGCCTAACGGGGCTGCGCGGCCCCGCTCCTGCTGTCACACCTGGGCTGCCACGGGAGCCGGCCCCGCGCGGGGGGGACACCCCGGGCGCGCTGCGGGACGGCCCCGCTGCCCCCGGGGTGATGCTCCACGGGGTGCGTGCCTGGAGGCGGGAAAAGGGAAAAGAGAGCCGGGGTGCTGCCGTGGGTGCCCTGGATTGTGGCACAGCCGGGCAGGATCGGGCCCTCCCCAATCCAGAGGCAGCTCTGAGCTGCCGCCCAGGTCTGGGGCTGGGCCGTGCGTCCGCGCCCAGAGCAGGACGCTCCTCCTTGGAGCACGGCAGCCGAGCTCACCCTGTACCCGAGCAACACCTTCATCCCCTCACCTTTCAATTAAAACACTTGACGAACTTTCTAATGAGAGCGCGGCAGCCCCGTGGGCTCCCCGGAGGTGCTGCCTGCGCAGGAGGCGAGGTCCCGGCACGGGGGCTGTGCCGTGTCCCACTGCTCCATTTCTGCCCCTGCACTGCATCCCGCGGCTCACGTGTCCTCCCCGGAGCACCCGCCAAGCCAGGAGCTTGCTGCTCTACACTGATAATTGCCAGGTTTAATTACTTGGCAGCCGAGTGACCTTTTGCATCTTCCAGCGAGGCCACGAAACGTCTCCCTGAGTGGGAGCAGCTGTGCAGTGGGAATGTGACAGGGCTGAGACGCCACCGGCTTCACCGCAGCAGGGTGACAGGGACAAGGCCAAGGTGAAAACGGGACCGAGGTGTCCAGGGGCAGGACCCTTCAGTGTCCCTGGGGAGAGCTGGGAACTGCTATCCATGGCCTGGGAGGGAGCATCCCTGTGGGCAGAGCTGTCCTGGGAGCCCCAGCCCGGCACAGGGTGCAGCTCCCTGCACGTGGGGGGCCCCTGCTGCCCCTTCACTCTCCCAGGAGCAGCCTCATCCCTTCTCCTTCCCTTTTCTCCTGGAAATAAGGCCCCACAGCTCAGCAGGGGCTGCTGCCAGCCCACAGGCCGGGCACAGCCCCTGCCTGCACCTCGCTCCGTGCGCTCTGCCCGCTGCCAGCCCTCGCCTCTCCCTCCCGCGGAAAGGAGCCCTTCTCCCGGTGATAATTACGGAAAAGTTCAGCGCTGAGAGAGGCGGGGGGAGGGATGTATTAAAATGCATGCGCACAGCTTGGGCCTCGCAGCAGATGTTGGCATAATTAGAGAGGAAAAAATTATGAAATTAATTTGTGGTTCAATGTAAATTTTGGCGTTGGGGGGAAAGCTGGCGCGTGCTCCCTGGCTGCCACTGGGACCTGCCGGGGGTCTGGGGGAGCACCGAGCCCGGCAAGAGGGACGAGGGACGGGCAATGCCTGCCCTCAGCGAGGAGGGGGTTTGGCAGTGCTGCATCCCAGCTCTGTCCCAATGGAGAGGTGGGAACAGCCTGGGGAGGTGGTGAGCAGCCCGAGGAGATGGATCATGCCCGAGGAGACGGATCACCAGCCCAGGGGGAGGGACCACCAGCCCGGGAAGCTGGGCCACCACCCTGGGGAGATGAAGTGCCATTCCCTCCAAATGAGTATGCAAACAGAGGAGGGCTGGGGAGGAAAAATAAAAAGCAGGGTCCAGCAATGGCTGTGGTTTGGAGTTTCTGTTGACCCCCACAAGTATGTGTCACAAACGGCCTGGGGGCCCTTCCCTTTTTTGGGGCACACGGTTGGGGTTGTCCTCTCGGGGGACACACCTTGAGGTGTGCGAGGACCGTTCTGGTGGTGACATTCCCAGACCACGCTGGAACCAGACAAAGCTTTGCTTTCCCTGCTCAGCTTTTCCCATCCCCTTTTCCTTCGAGGGATGAAGAGGAATTAATATCTATCACCTCCCCCTGGCCCCCCGGCCCCCCCGGGTGATGGATGTCCCGTGCCAGGTGGGCACAACCTGCCACCACCACCTGGGAAATCGGGGTCAGCCCCAGGGTCCACGACCCAGCAGAGTGGGGAGAGGGGGGCTTTGTGCTGGACCTTGCATCCGCACCTCTTGCAGGTGACATTTATTCCGGGGGACCCTGAATTTGTGCTGCTGAAGGAGAGAGGAACTGCAGGAGGCAGCTGGGGATGGGTGGGATGGGTCAAACCTGAGGTCAAGGAAGATGTGTCCAACTCAGAACCTCCAAAACTCAGTGTGCCCCCAAAACATGCCCTCAGACCACGGCAGAGCCCCCAGCATGGCCCTGAGCACCCCTAGAAATTCTGGGGCTTGCAACTCCCTGCTCTTCCCAGCTCCGTGGGGCCAGTTCCCCCAGGTAGCCCAAAGCAGCAGGACCCCAGGGAGGGGCACGAGCAGCCCCCATGGGTGCCAGGCCCTTCCCTCATCCTCCACAGCAGCTTCCCAGCGCTGGCCCTGCAGCCTGGGAGCCATCGCCACATCCCAGTTAGTCTGTGGAGTAAGTGGAGGTGCATCCTTAGGATTTAGCCGTGCTGTTGGTGTGGACAGGCGTGGTGGGGTGAGAGGAGAGGGGGTCTCCATGCCCCCCCCCCACCGGCAGCGCTGGGCAGCAATGGGATGCTCTGGGCATCATTTACTGGGAGAAGTGAGATGGGGAGAGCCGGGCAGAGCCCCCCTGCCCCCCTCGCCCTCCTCCCGCGGCGCTGAGCAGGGCGGGCGCGCCAGCCAGGCACGGGCACCGCGGGCACGGGCTCGTCCTGGTGCCCGGGTGCTCCTGGTGTGATTCCATCTGGCTCCATCTGCTCCCGCCCGGGCTCGGCGGGACCGAATGTGGGTCGTGGCGAGCACGGGTGACACACCGCGGAGCGGCCGGGCAGCAGCTGATCCCCCCGGGCTGTGCGGGCTGTGCCGCCGGCCGGGATTACCCAGCTGCCGCCGAGCTGGCACGGGGACCGTCTCCTCCGAAAGGTTCCCTTCCAGGGGATTACGGATAATGCATCTGGAGCAGCACTCGCTCATCCAGGTTTGTGATTTATCTGAAAATCAAATTCCAGTAATCTCGCCTGCCATCTGGCCCCCGCGGACGCGCGGCCGCCCCGGCGGGCGGGAGGCAGCGGGAGGGTCGGGCCGGGGCTCCGTGTCCCTCCCGAGCATCCCCCGCGGGAAGGACGGAGCGGGCCGTGGCTCCCTGGGCTGGTGTGAGGCCGCCTGGGACGGAGATGCCCCAGGAAGAATTTTTGGGAGGGTGCGGAGTGCCAGGGTGAGGGCAGGACTTGGAGAACTCAGCTCCTTGCAGGATGTCCCCGTGTCCCTGTGCCTCACACATGCCTGGATGCCACGATGAGGGCAGGACCCGGAGGGCTCAAACCCGTGCAGGGATATTCCTGTATTCCCACACATCCCGGCGTGCCGGGATGCGGGCAGCGCCCGGAGAGCTCAGCTCCTTGCAGGAACACGGGCAGGAGGAGGTGATGGGGAGGAGGTGACGAGCCCTGCCCTGCCCAGGGGACATCTTGGCAGCAGGGACGTCCCGTGGCCCAGCAGGGAAGGCAGAAGAGAGCAGGATCCATCCTTTCCCCCGGCAGGAGTGGCCCAGAGGGGAGCCGGAGCCCCCAGCACTCCCCTCCCTGCCCCTCATTCCCAGCTCATTAAGGCTCTCCCATTATTCTGACATTTTGTGCGCGTCACGTAGCGGGAAGAAGTAATTTACTTAGAAGAAATTAAAAGTTCATTTTAATTGAGCGCACACTGCAGTATGCAAATGCGGGCGCATTATGTACACTGATGCGGAGACAAAGGCTGTAATCAACTGTTAACCCTTTCCGAGCCAGCCCCGCGCTCTTCCGCAGCTCTGGCACCGCTCCGGCCACTCCGGAGACCCCACACCCACATTTGGGATGTGCCGCGTCCCCGCAGCTCCGCGCTCCCGGAGCAGGGGGCAGGACAAACCCCCTGGGCATCGCTCCGCGCGGCTGGGATGCGGCAGTCAGACAGGGATGCCGAGGATGGAGGTGTCCCCAAATCGCTGTGACGTGCTGGGATGGCTCCGAGCCAGCGAGACAGGGTGGATGACGGGGCAGGGGGTCTCCAGGGGTGAGGAAGGCGTTTTGGAGAGCTGGGATGGAGGTGCAAAGGGGATACATGTCCAAAGGCCTAAATAGGGCTCGTTGCAGCTGCGACCACCCTCACATCCAGCAATACCTGGACAGGGATGGTGCGAGGGTGGTCCAGCTGCGATGAGCCCCTGACATTCCCAACAGCCTGTTGCTATTTTTTTAATGTTTTTTTACTACCTGTCAGACCTGAGATTTTTTTAATGGCAGTGCAAATGGAAGCGGCTCACAGATGCGGAATGACAGCCCGCTGCAGGAGACAGACAAATTACCTCCAACCTCAGCTCAAGACGCCCACAGACTCCCAAACAAAGGGAGAGGTGTTTGGGGGTCTGTGATGAGTTGTCAGTGCTCAGCGAGGCTGCCCACCCTGGTCCTCGGGTGCTCTTTGTGTGCAGCATCTGTGGGGATCCCGTGTGCACTGATTCCATGGGACACTCCCGCTGCGAAGGGGTTTAGGGGAAGGCACACGCTCATCCAACATCGTATTATGGGTGGATGATGTTAAAAATCAGAGACGTGAGGGCAGATGTGTCCCTTTGAAGGGGACACACCGAGTATGACAGAGTGGACTCAGGCACCCTTTGCAGGAGGGGTGACACTGCTGGGAATCCTTTCTCCCGGCTTTGCCAAGGATGGCAGGGACAGATCTGGCATGGGACCCCGCCACCCTGAGGGGGTGACAATGGGTGACTTTTCAGCCTGGAACCACACGGGGAGGAGGGCTGGGGGGCACCTCGGAGCTGCCACCTCCACCTCAGCCTCCCTTCATCTGCCCTGTGCTCCCAGGAGCTGCAAGCCCAGCGTTCCCAGTGAGCTCCCGAGGGCAGCCCGGGTGGTCGGGAGGATTTAATTGCTGCGTGTAACCTTTGCAGCCCATCCCACGTGCCGGCTGGGCGCCGGCTCCACAGCTCCAGATGGCACCCGGGAAAGAGTTAAGTCCGCTGTGATCAACAGCAAGAAGCAAGTGGTAAACAGTTTTTCTCTCCCTCTGCTAAATTAATATGCAAATTCCCCCCCTCCTCTCCCCCCCCCTTTGCTTCGAAATTAGCGAGGTAGAATGCTTGGGCTAATTATGCATTCAAACGAGCAGGCTTCGTTAATGTGGCACTAAGAGGAGCCTGAAAATGATTGTGAGACGATGAAATTGAAATTGGAGCACGGCACTTCTAATGCATCTGGAGTCACTCTTGCGTGCCCCGGCAGATGTAACCTGGCAGTGACCGGCAGCTCCCGCCCGCGCCCGGGCACCCGCAGCACCCCCAGAGCCGCCTCCAGCTCCCCCATCCCACGCCAAAACCAACCCCTTACAGGATTTCCCAGCCCAGTTCCTTGGGGATGGAAGGGTGGGACGGCCCTGCGCACCCAGAGCTCCTGGTGTGGGGTGGGGATGAGGCGGACAACCCGGAGCATCCCCAGGGCACGGAGGAGGGTTGGGATTGGGACTGATGGTGATCCAGGTGAGCAAAGCGGGTCCTGGCACAGCCCTTGGAGTGTCCCCTGGGTGATGCTGACATCAGCCCCTGTGCTCCCCGGTCTGTAGCAAGGCTGGGAGCACGTTCCTCCTTCCCAGGCAGAATTCTGGCCCCCAAGGCAAATGGCAGGGCCTGGGCATGGTTGGTAAAGCTCCACTTGTGCTTGCACGGATAAACCTCTGGATGGATAAAGCTTCTTCACTCCTGGGGATGCTGAATCCTGATGGTTGCAGGAGGGTCACGGGGGAAATCCCATTCCCACTGTCACATCCCAGCAGATTTGGTGCTCAGCAGTTGTTGGCGCATCCCAGCGAGGACCAGGCTGGTGGCACATCCACATCCATCACATCGCGTGAGCCACAGCCCCAGGATTGTCCCACAGTGGGGAGGGGTGGCACGGTGGCATCCAGGGCCAGGCTGAGGTGGATCCTATGGGCCTGAGACCTGCAGAGGAACAGCGGGAGAACAAATTGAGGGTGACAAGACAAATAGGGAGATGTTTTATTTTTGTGGGTGTGTTAGGCTGAGGACGAGCAGCCACCAGCTGCAGCGGGCACAGGGGATGATGAGGGATTCACGGGAATACTGGCTCAGGGTGTCACCCGTCCCAGTCTCCGCTGGGATAACTGCTCCCTGCCATCTGCACAGCCTTGGATGCAGCCACCCAAGGGCTAAACCCAACTTCCCACGGGATGCAGCAGCACCGTGGGACCAGCAGAGAGGGAGGTCGGTGTTAAAAATTCATCAGAGGTGTGGAATTTACTGGAAGCATCCATTAGGAGGTAATGCCCGATCCACAACGTGCTCCCACAGCCGGGCCATGCCGAGTGGGCGGAAGGCGGCGGGGGAGGGAGACGGATGCTCCGGAGGAGGCTGCAGAGCCGTAAACCAGATGCACTGCTAGGAATCAATGAGGAGCTACAGACTTTAGGCACTCAACCACCGGGAGTGAAGAGAAGGAATAAACAGACAAGGAGATGAATAACACCCCGGAAAGGAGGGGAAGGAATGGGGGAGCAGCAGTGATACAGATCCTGGAGGAGATGATCCCCAGGAGTGAGGTGGGATGGAACGGCATGGTTTGGTCCAGGGGGATGTGGAGCTCCAGGAGCGATGTTGAGCGTCCCAGAGGGATGCTGGGCAGTCCTGAGGACACACACCTCGGCAGGGGCGGCTGTTGGGCTTGGAGTGAGCTGTGGTGTGCCCGGGCAGGGCCGGGGCCGGGGCATCCCACAGGCATCCCACGGGCACCGGGACCCGCCGCACCGGCCGCGCTCGGCAGCGTGCCCCGGGGTCGGGGCTGGCACACAGAGGGGGTTGTTTTCCTCATCTCTCCAGTAATTTTTCCCTCTGACTATGATGCATAGCAGTGCTAATTCGGCACGTTGCCATTAATTCCAGCACAGCTGCCGCTCTCTCCCTCAAGGCATTTCGCTAATACTCGGCTTCAGAGCCTCTCAGCAAATTAACATCATTTGTTCTGCAGAACATGTTTTATTTCTACACTACATGCATAGCTTATTACTCCTCCAGAAACTCGGGGTGTGCGGGAGGCAGCGCCATGGGCACGGCCCTCCAGAGCCAGCCCTGCTCCCCAGAGCGCCGTGCCCATCCCTGGACGGGCACAGGGACACAGCGCAGTCCCTTGTGCCACCTCACACTGCCCCGAGCTGGAGCTGCAGGGATTTTCTCCCAGTGCCAGGATGCTGTGGTGCTGTTGGAACACCCAGAGCTGCTGATGTGAGGGGGGATGGTGGCAGTGTTCTGGTTCAGTCACTGGCTGGCATCTCCTGCATCCCCCTGGCGTAATGCCACCTCTCAGTGCTCCTACATTTAGGGACAGAGGTGACAAGATGCCCCAAGGTCTCTGAACCAGGCTGGGGCTTGCTGGGTGTGACACTGAAAGGAATCAGGAGCCCCCAGCACCAGTGGAACAGCTCAGACCCTCTGGCAGCAGCTCTGGGATGGAGCAGAGCACCTCCCACGTGGCCCTCGGTGCTGAGCCCCGGGGCTGTCGGGTGTGTGAGCCGGGCAGGGTGTCACCAGCCAGGCAGGGTGTCACCAGCCAGGCACAGGGTCCTGCCACCACCCACCAACCCGCAGCCCCTGCCGGCGATAGTTTCAGGTCTTTCGCTTTGATTAAGGTTATTTAAGCTTTTTACCAAAACATAAAACCTGATTGTTTGCATAAACAACCTAATTGGATTATAGTGCACAGCATCGCTAATGCCGCGGGCTGGCTGGGAGCCGGCGGGAGCGGGGAGCACCGGGAGCACCGAGGGCACTGCAGGCAGCGGGAGCACCGGCAGCACTGGGAGCACCGGCAGCACCACGGGCACCGGGAGCACCGGGAGCACCGGGAGCGCTGCAGGCACCGGGAGCCGAGGTGGGCAGGGGATTGGTGAGACCCCTCCGTGCCCCACGCCGGGGTCTGCATCCACCTGCCCCCTTCTCCCAGCCACGGAGGGACCCTCCTCGGGGTGGGTGACAGCCGTGTGGGGACACCAGTGTCCTCACACGTGGCTCTGGCTGTGCCCTTGGTGTTGCCTCACCTGCAAGGCGAGAGGGGACAAAGTCCCCGTTCCTGCACCACTGGTGGGGGAGGAAGAGGAAGGTGGAGGTGCCGAGCGGGAAGCAGGGGGCCGGGAGCTTTGCAGGAATGCTGCCTGCGCAGCGTTTCCATGGCTGGGAGCTGCAGAAGGCTTTCATGGCAAGAGGCGGAGAGGCTCCATGAATATTTCATTAGGAAAGCAATGTGGTGTGCTGCAGAGAACATCTGGCTGGAGTCCCTGGAGACCCCTGCCTTGTGCAGGAAGCAGGAACTGTGAAATACGGAGGAAAACGAGGGAGAGGGGGAGATGGGGGGATCATCCCGTGACACGGGGAGCATTCCTGCCCTCTTGGCCCTGCACTGAGCAGCGCGGGGCGGGCGCGGGGCTTCGTCCTCTGGGGAATGATGGGAGCTGGAAAGGCTGTGGTGGGGCCATCCAGGAGGAGGATCCTTCCCTGGACATTTTGGGGACCAGGCTGCAGCGAGCTGCTCTGTTGAATCCCAATATCCAGTGCAGAAGCGGGCAGAGCCAAGTGGCCGAGTGATCAGTCCAGTCAGCAATGCTGGAGCAATGGGATGGGATGGGATGGGATGGGACATCTCTTGCCTCACTCCACATTGCTCCCAGGGAGATGCTGATGCCCTCGAAGCTGGATGCTGGGATCCTGCCCCAGCTCCTGCAGGTGATGGGTGCTGAGGGAGGTTTGTCCTGCTGGGACTGGTGCAGAGTGGACATCCCCAGGCACAGGGGTGCTGGTGGGCACAGCCGGGGTCTTTCAGAGGTGAAGAGCAGCAGGAATCGGGGTGCTGTGAGATTTGGGATTGCCAGCATCCCTGTTTCCCTTCAGTGCCAGCTCCTTCCCCTGGCACGGGCCAGGTTTGGTGCTTGGGGACCCTTTTGCAGCCACTTCACACGGTGCCAGTGGAGCAGTGATGCCACGCTGCTCCTGGCTTGGGGATGGCTCCAACATTGCTCCCGCACCCCGGGCAGGCAGCAGGGCACACAGCAGCACTAGGCCTCTGCCCTGCACCCTCAACTCCCTCCCCGAGGCTCCCCACTCCCCCCACACCCCCAGTCCCAACAAACACCCATCACGCCCCGTCTCCTTCACCCAGCACCTCATGACCGTGACCCCGGCATCCTGCGAGTTGTGGCCGTGGCACCACGACCTTCCTGGTGTCCTGCAATCCTGCCCTTCCCCCCTCCTCCTCCCCAGCATGGTGATGGATGCGGGGGCTTTCTGCCCACCCTCCCTTTCTCCTTCTCACCCAGCCACCAGGCTGTGCTCCGGGGCAGCCCCGGGCTGGGAGCAGGGCGCATTTCCCACGTGCCAGCGCTGCTGGCAGCAGGACTTTGGCTCACACGTCCCTTCCTGCAGCCCCGGCGGCCCCGGCCCCTCCGCCGCCGGCAGACAAAGCCCAACCAGACAAAGCCACAACCTCGCTCGCCGGCCCCGCGTGCGGCAAAGCCTCTGTGCAGCCCCAAGGCGAGCCCGGCCGGCACCCGGAGCCTGTGAGTGCCCGTGCCAGGCAGCGGTGCTTCAGGGAAGGACTGTGGGACAGGCCAGGCAGGAGATGGCGGGACAGGCCAGGCAGGAGATGGAGGGACGGGCAGGGAGGCCGCGGGCAGCCTGTGCGGAGCGGGGCCGGCCGGGATGCGCGGAGCCGGCCGGGAAGCAGAGCCTGGCACAGACACATGCACGCACACACAACCCCTGCAAAACGAAGGCGAGTACCTCTGTCCTCTCCGGCTCCTCCGGCTGCCGCCCGTCCTGCCTCGGCCACGCCGTGCCTCCTCCGCGCTGCCCGTCCTCCATGTGCCCACGCCGGCACGCGCTGCCAGACCCTCCTCTCCGCTGCCGCTGGGTTTTGGCCCCCGCTGCCTGCTGGCGTTTTGGCAGCCTCGCCGCTCCAGCGATGGCATGTGTCCATTATTTTTTTTTCTCCTCTCTCCCTTTCACAATCCGTCCTCCCCAGCCTTCTCTGCTGGTGCCTCCGGAGCCGCCTGCGGTGCCAGCTCGCAGGGAAATTGGCAGTGAGCGCGGCACAGGGATCCTCCCGCAGCTGACAGAGCCCTGCCAGGCGCAGGCAGCCCTTCTGCCAGCCACCAGCCTTGGCACGGGGGGCCGGGGGGCCGCGGGGGGCTGCCGAGGCTTGGCAGCCCTTCCCCGGCACCGCGCGCCCCTGCCGCCGCCACGGCTCCGCTGCCAAATGCCAAATGGGGGGAGGAAAAGGGGAGAACGCAGAGAAAGGAGTTGGCATCGCCGTGCCCGGTGGCGGGGACCCACCAGGGATCCCTTCCCTTCGCCAAGGCCAGCTGGGCGATGTCCTCGTCCCTCGGCGGAGGCTCCGGAGCCTGTCCGCGGTGCCGGCGTCGCGTGGAGAGGCTCAGCCCCGTCTGCCCCAAGTTGTGCCCCCAGCCCAGTCGGGAAAGCCCATCCCAGGGACGGCAAGCGCCGCCGCAGACCGGCGATGCTGCGTGGCGAGCACGGCTCCCACAGACACACCTCTTACCCAGCATCCGTCTGCTGCATAGGGGGGCCCGGGAAATTGGGAAAGGGAGAGCGGAGGAGGGACTTCTGGTGATGGGTGGGGGTTTTGGGGTGCCCTCTGGCCATGTGTCGCCTGGCACGGCCGTCTCAGCCTTGTGCAACAGAGCATCCCCAACTTGTGCCAAAATCCTGGCCCTGGCGGCTCAGTTGTGCCATGACTCCATCCTGGCCAGCCATCGACGTAGCAGCCAATCCTGCTTTTCTTCCCAAAACTCCTGGTTTGGTGTCTTTTTGGAGGTAGAAGTGGGTATGTGTCTTGTGCATCCACTGTAGCGTGGATGCTCCCGGTGCTAATGCCTTTAGAGGGTCCCTAAGGCCAAGGGATGCAGATGGGAATAGCCAGGCAGGAGACAGGGAACATCCCACTTCCCCCTCAGTTTCTCCCAAAATAAGTCATTTACTGGGAGCCACATTCCCTGGGAAGCATAGGGGTGCTGGGGCAGACACCAGGAGCACACAGAGAGCAGCGGCCATCCCTGGTTCACAGCTTTACCCCCTAACCAGGGATGTCTTTAATGGAGCTGGCAGGAGGAGCCAGGAGCCCGCCGTGGGGCAGCATGGGGAGTGAGCGGGTCCCACCGGCCCATCCCATCCTCCTGCCACGCTTCACCCGGTGTCCCTGGGTGGTGGCGCATCCCAGCCCAGGGGTGTGGCAGCTCCTGGTGCGGCAGCGACTGTTTGTGCCATAAGAACATTGCCGGAGCCATCCCAGCGTGCCCCGTGTCCCCGTGCCCCGGTGGCTGTCCCCGGCCTGCCCGTGTCACACGTGCGCCTGCCATTTCCTCAAATAAGCAGCTAATCTCCATCAATCATAATTCTGGGCAATTATCATAATAGGGCCATTTTGCACTTATCCTCGCCACGTGACGCAGGAGCCACTTACGGCTCCACTTCACGCCGAGCAGCTCCGAGCTGCTCCCGTCCCTGGGGAGTCCCCGTGGCAATCGTGGCCCCTGCAGGCCCCTGGGGACAGCCCAGCCCCGCCGGGTGTGGGCAGCGGCTGCTCTCTCTGCAAGGGATGCAGGCAAAGGGGGACCTCTGAAACTCAGAGGAAAAAAGAGGGATTCCTTGGCCCTGCCTCGTGCCATCCCGCCACGGGAGCAGCAGGGCAGGGTTAAACCCTGAAATGGGGACGCCCAATCTGCTTTCTGCCACCCTACGGCCCTGGCAGCCCTGGCAGCCTCGATGCCACGTGGGTGTGGCAGGGGACAGAGCCAGCAGCCCCTGCTGACCTTCCACTGCCTGGCGGGGAGCAGCTTAGGGAGGCTGGGAAGTGGTGAGGCACAAGGGCCTCGGGTGGGGGATTAGGGGCCAGCAGATGGATGGAGATCAAACATTTCACTGATCCTTGTATACAACACCCTCCTGGGCAGCAGCTGGGGACCCTAGCACTGCTCTGGCTCTGTCCCTCCTTGGGCTGGGGCAGGATGGGGATAGGGACACACAGCCCCTTTTGGTTTTGGGCTGGGGTGTCCCAGTGGGGTTGGGCAGGCTCCCACCTTGCTGTGCTGCATCGTCACTCCAAGCAGCACCACAGTGGAAGCTGCCAGTGCCCCCATCCCATCCCATCCCATCCCATCCCATCCCATCCCATCCCATCCCATCCCATCCCATCCCACCCCACCACAGAGCACTGGGATGAACTCACCATGGAGCATTGCCACTCCTGGCAGTGTTTTTGCTGTTTACACCACCCCAGTAATTACTTTCCTTTTTTTTTCTTTAATAAATACGGATGTGCCACAAGTAAACTCCAGCGCAATAAAAGCTTTCTGCTGGATGCATAATTAATCACGGAGTTGAGCCAGGCAGGGAGGGCAGGCGGAAAACCCTCCCGCTGGCACCGGCTCACGGTGGCTGTTCACCACTGCCGGCTCACGCCCGGCTGGGAGGGACCTGAGAACCCGTGGTGACAGCTTGGGGACAGTCCAGTGCCCTGGCGACCGTGGCAGCAGCCAAGGCCGGGGGTCTGTGGGCGGTCAGGGCTGTGCTGCAGCCGGGTCTCAGTTTCCACTCCCAGCTGTGAGGGCACATCTGGGCTGACCCCTCCCCGATGCAGTTGGGGAGCAGCTCCTTCCGTCCCTCCCGGCCCCGGGGAGCAGCGTGTGGCCCCGCAGTTCCCGGGGTGGCCGGCAATGACCACGGCTGAGCATCGTCTCCGGGGATGTGGCCGGCTCCAGATGGCCGGTGGGCACCAGGTGCCGGGGGCCGGAGCGGCAGAGGGTGGCTCGGGGTGACATCTGCTGTGCACGCGGCCAGCTGGCCCCGCCGCCTGCCACCATCGGGGGGAGCAGGGCCCTGTCACCCCCGCGGGGCCGGGGTCCCTGCTCGTGCTGGAGGGGCCGCTCCTGGCACATCCTTGGGTGTCCCAGCTCTGTCCCCACCACGGGCACGCTGTCCCTGCCAGTCCCTGCACCGCTGCGGGGGTGTTGGCACCCTGCCGGCAACAGAGACCCCCGAGGCACGCACCCCGGGGAGGGGGCTCGTCCCTGCAGGGGATCGGGGGAGGCTGGTGACAGATCGGGAGTGTGGATAATGACAGTGGCGGTGGCAGGGCCAGGCTGGGTGCTGGGCACACCTGCAAGGAGGTGGCAGCTGCTGGCACTGGGGCCGACCTGGAGCGGCTGGGAGTATTGGGAATCTCCTGCAGCAGCTCTGCACGGGGCAGGGGATGATGGGGAGAGTGAACGGGGTGCAGAATGGGAAGGGTGTGAGAGCTGCACAGTGGGGACGCAACCGTGGGATGGGGAGGAACTGGGGAAGGGGCTGTGGGATGGGGAAATGTGCAGTGGGGAGGAAATGGGGACAGGGCTGTGCCATGGGGACAGAGCTGTGCCACAGCTGTGCCATAGGGACGTGATAGATGGGGATGGAGTGGGAAGGGAGCTGTGCCATGGGCAGGGAGGTGTGTGATGAGGAGCTGTGTGCTGGTGAGGAAGAGGGGAGGGAGGGGTGAGATGGCAGTGGTGCAAGGGGAGGGAGGGATTAGGGCAGATATGAAATGGGGATGGAGGATGTGAATCGGGAGCCATGAAATGAGGAGGGAGCCAAGTGATGGAGAGAGAACCCTGAGAAACAGGGAGGGAGCTGTGCAATGCATCCATCAGGAGCCATGTGATGGGAACTGTGCAAGAGATGTGCCAAGGGGAACTGTGCAACGGAGCAATGGAGAGCTGTGCCACGAGGAGGGAGCTGTGCCGTGGTGCTCTCCCCGCCAGTGCTGGGATCCCGGCCCTGTTTCCGCTCCCAGCCCGCTGCACCTCGTGGGCTGCGGCCGCGGTGGAAACACACCTGGGGACATGTGGGGGGGCACCCCGGCCGTGCCGGTCACGGCCCAACGCACACAGCCACAAAAACACGGGAGCAGGGCCTGGGGATGCCATGTGCCACCATGGGGACCTCGAGCATCCCCGGTGTGTCCCAGGGTGTCTGCGTGACCCCAGGGTGTCTGTGTGACCCTGGGATGCCTGTGTGTGAAGGTTCCACCAGCCCAGGTCATCCCTGACTCTGCCCAAATCCTGCAGAGGAGGCCCGTGGCACCAGGGCCCGCGGGGCAGAGATGGAGCTCCGTGACGCCACACCCGCCCGCCATGACGTGCGAGGACACTGGTGACACTCCGGGGGGCTGCAGGGACAGTCAGTCCCTCAGCGTCCCGGCCCCGCCCCCCGTGGGCGTTTTGGGGCCAAATCCCCACAAATCAGCTGCGGGGCGGCGGAACATTCGTGCGCGGAACGTTCGGGTCGCGGCGCCGCGTTCCCGCCGGAGCTGTTCGCGGACGGAGCGGTCCCCCGGCGGCAGGTGAGGCCCGGCGGGGCTGCGGGAGGCGGCGGGGCCGGGACTGCCCCGGGGCGGCTCCGGGATGGCCTCGGGATGTCCCAAAGCCGGGGCGAGATGGGCCCTGCTGCCCTCGGCCCGGTGCGCTCGGACACGGCCCTCCTTCCCTGCGGGCCCCGCTGGCTGCGGGGCCGCGTCCGTGCCCGCGGTACCTCGGGTATCGCGGGCGAGGCTTTCTCCTATTCCTGCTGTGGGATGTGCCGTGAGTAGGCTGCGGGCAGAGAGCTGGAGGGTGGGAATCCGCTCCGGATGAGAGAAGAATAAAGCCCTGCGAAGGTGGGGAGGCCCTGGCACAGGGTGCCCAGAGCAGCTGGGGCTGCGCCTGGATCCCTGGAAGTGTCCAAGGCCAGGCTGGACAGGGTTTGAAGCAACCTGGGACAGTGGAAGGTGGGACTGGATGGGCTTTAAGGTGCTGTCCAATCCAAACCTTTCCCTTTTTTTTTTGTTCTGTGAGAAGGGCAAAGCAGTGAGCATCTCTGACATTATTTGATGCCTTTTCCAAGTCTCTTAGTTACTTTGTTTTTCTAATAAAGTATTTTTTGTGATTTTCTAAGAATAAAGTAATTTTTTATCTCTGTTGTAGAAACAGCCAGGTATCCTTTTGTATTCCCATGCCTGTGAATAAGGGAAAGGTGGAATCCTACAGGTCAGACTTGCATTGGCAGTTACACAGTCACACCTGGAGCCATGATTATTCCTATAAAAACTCACTTTGGAACAGCTCAGAGTAACTCCAAGGATCATTTTACTCCAGGGAATGCATTTTATGCCCTTTATGCTCAGAAGGTGCAGAGGGGGATGCACAAAGTGCACAGGGCTGTGCAGTGGGTCAGCTCCCAGTTTGCACTGGTTTTGCTGTGCTGGGTGCTGGGATCCATCCCCGTTGAAATCTTCAACCTTAGGAGGAGGAGGAGGGCTTGGATTTTCTATTCCAGGGGTGTGAGTTTTTGATTTCTCACATAATGGTTTTACACCTTATGTTTCATGTGCAGGGATTTCTTTTTGAAACAGAGATGGGATTTTTAAGTTTCCTGAGGAAATGCAGTTTATTTTCTTGTCTTCTACAGAGGTAGAGGGGGGATGGATTCTTCTTACAAGGTTTTAGCAGTATGGCAAAGAAGTCACGAGATTTCTGCTTATCAGACTATTTAAGGCTTTATAGGCCAATAAAATTTTGCCAACTAGGTATTTATGTTATTAAGCTAATACTAAGCTAATTCTTGTTATTACAGTGTAAACTTTCTTAGCCAATCACTTCTTAACACCTAACCCTTACAATATTGCATTCTAAAACTTCTTGTTAACCTTTGTAACGTCTTTTGTCTATGACTTTTGAACTCTAAAACAGAACTTTCCTCTATTTAACACATTCTGCCTTAAGATATAAATCATATATATATAATAAATTAAGTATCTATAAAATATAAACATATATAATAAAATATATAAATATAATTATATTATATAAATATAATACATTTTTATTTCTAGCACCTAAACTTGGGAGCTTTTCCCAAGGTTTCAAGTCAAACTCTGTCTCTAATTCTAAGTTTTAGCTTACAGACCTAATATTCTGAGATTGTCCAGCACTTTGGATTCCAACACAGGGGGATTTGAACCTTCCCTTCCAAGGCAGCAGAACCACATCTCTGCACTGCCTCCACCTTCCTGTGGGCTCTAGGGACAAATTTTGTTTCCAGGTGTGCTGTGCCAGAGTTTGTGGCACCCTGAGCAACGGGAGGGGATGGAAAACAGCCCCTGGATTTGCCTCCCTGTGCCCCAAGTGTCTGCACACCCCATCACCCATCCCCAGGTCTGTAAAACCCAGCATTCCCAGGCCTGGCTGAAGGTGCTGCTGTTCATTGCTCCATTAAACACAGACTGGGGGGAGTGGGGTAATTTGGTTTTTGGAAGGAGCTGGAGGATCAGCCACACTGATCCTGGGCAAACACAGCTTCCAGTTCATGCCCCTCTCACCTTGCCATGGCCACGGGTTCAGTTTAGGGTGTGAATTAGGTCGGATTTTTACATTTTAGTCTCTTCAGAGCAACGCAAAGACGTCACGCGAGCTCTGCTTTGAGCTGCTTTGTTTTTTTCCATGCTGGTGGCAAATGTCAGGCGTTCCCACGGTCACCCTGCCCTGGGACTGAAGCCTCCCTGCTCCCCCAGATGTTTCCACCCTAAATCACAAGCTTGTTTTGCAGAAGCAGAAATTGAGGCTGATTTGCAAAAGAAAATCTGAGCAGGGCCAGTGTCTGGGTGGGGAAATGCTCCGAAGGAGGAGGGGGGAGACCGCAGGGCTCACGGAAAATAAACTCTCGTGCAGCCTGAGCTGGGGGCAGCCCTGCTCAGCTCTTCCCTGGGGAGCCGCTGGGCTGGATCCCCTTTGTTCCAGCTCCTCCCCACAGCGGGAAGCTGGGCTGGGAGGCTCTTGGAGCTGAGCTGCTCCACTAATAGGCATTTAGAAAAAAATAAAAAGGGTAAAAATCAGGTTGTTATTGCCGGCGTCAAGGAAGTGTCACGGACGCTCTCGGAGAGTGAGAGCTTGTCATCCTTTGGCTGATTCCTCTTGTCACGGAATCTCTCTGGGGGTGTTTTGGTGCTGATTGGATTCTGTGCAGCAAACCCCTCTCTCCTGCCACAGCCCTGTCCTCTCCTCTCTGCTCCCCGTTGCTGTATGGAGAGGCTGCTCCAGGCAGTGCAGAGGGGTTTAGGATTCTTCACAGAACCGTGGAATGGTTTGGCTTGGAAAGGACCTTAAAGCCTGCCAGCAGCCTGGGACACTGCAAGGTGTCCCTGCCCATGGCAGGGGGTGGAACTGGATGGGCTTTGAGGTCCCTTCCAGCCCAAACCATTCTGGGATTCTGTGAAATCTGGTTCATCATTTAAATCAGCCGGATTTTAGGGATTGGAGGCTGTGCAGGGAAGGGTCTCTGCCTCCTGTTCCATGGTGGCAGGACCCAGGGATGCTCAGGCTGCCCAGGATGTGGCACTCTGAGGCAGGGACATAAATAATACAGTGGATATTATTCAAATGAGGGCTGCCACTTTCCCTGGGTGGGAATAACCCCCTGGGCAATCCTGTACTGATCTGCTCCCATCATTGCTTTCTGCAGAATCACTTCAGCCCGGCCGTGCTGGCAGGATGCTGCTCCCCCTGCTCTTCCCCCGGCTGTGCCGGCCCCTCCGCTGCCTCCTCCGGGACCTGTCCCTCTGCAGATGGGATGGGAAGAGGGCTGGCTGTCCCCACAGGGCTCTGCACACAGCCTGGGCCACCTGCAGCAGTGACATCACCCCTGTGTTCACCAGGGCTCTGGCTTTCAGGGACAAAGTGGCCATCGTTGACCAGAACGGGGAGCACACGTACAGGGACCTGCTCAGCCGGAGCCTCCGCTTATCCCAGGAGATCTGCAGGGTCCTGGAGTGCTCCAGCAGGGACCTGAAGGAAGAGAGGATCTCGTTTCTGTGCCCCAATGATGCTTCCTACGTGGTGGCCCAGTGGGCTTCGTGGATGAGCGGGGGCATAGCTGTGCCCCTGTACAGGAAGCACCCCGTGCCCGAGCTGGAGTACGTGATCCAGGATTCCCAGAGCGCCCTGGTCATCGCAGCCGAGGAATTTGTGGGGAAAATCACCCCCAGTGCCAAGAAACTGGGAGTCCCAGTGCTGCCGCTTCCCAGGTCTGGTGGTGATGGA
This sequence comes from Tichodroma muraria, assembly GCA_013390105.1. Taxonomy (NCBI): domain Eukaryota; kingdom Metazoa; phylum Chordata; class Aves; order Passeriformes; family Sittidae; genus Tichodroma; species Tichodroma muraria. The sequence continues at coordinate 96,772 of WAAG01079805.1, forward strand.
TCCATGAGCCCTGCAGAGGAGGGGGCTTTGCCAAGCTGTTCCTCGTGGAAGGACAGAGGAGCCATGATCATCTACACCAGCGGGACAACGGGCAGGCCCAAGGGTGTCCTGAGCACCCACAAGAACGTGCAGGCTGTGGTGAGTGCTGCTGCCCCTTGACACTCCAGGGTACAAAGTCTTGGAATCTGGAGGGGATTTGGGGTTGTAAACACCTTTCCGCTGCCAAATTCCTGCAGAGAGCTGTGGGGCTGCAGCTCCAGAATCCTCCATGCTTGGAAGGTGAACACACAGCAGAGTCTGAGGCCATAAACCTTGGCCTGTTCATGCTGCAGCTGCATCCCGAGGCAGGTGGATTCTCCTCTCTGCTTTCCTGGAAAGCAGAAGGGATGAAACCTGTTGTGAAAAACGTGATTTCTTTGCAGTTTGCTTTTCTACCCTGTGACTAGGGGAGAATCTTTGCTCCTAATTGGAAAATATCTTAGCCCAGCCCAGTGCTGTGTGAAGCCTGTGCATTCTTCATCTCTGTATCCCCAAGGCAAAAAAATCCATTAGCTCTCGGAGCCAAAAGGAATTAAAAGTTTGAATAAGCCTCCTGACTACCTCACCACTTGGTTATCAGTGCCTGCAACTGCCAGACTGCTGCCATTAGGGAAGGAGGGCAGGGAATGCAGGGATGCCTCTGAGCTGCTGCTGCTCTGGGTGCTCAGGTCCTGAAGTATCCCATCAGGAATGAAAGCCTTGATGGATGGAGCCAGAGCTTGGCTATATTGGGCAAAGAATCTGTTCCCTTGCAAACATGCTGATTATTTGGGGGCTGGCCTGAGCAGTCCCCATCCTTTGTGCTGTCCTGAAGGAAGCCTAAAAGCTGCTCCCTGCTCTCTGGAAGAGGGTTGTGAGAGACACAACCAAATTCCACTGTACAGATGCTTTTCTTATTTTTAGGGGGCTGGAAATAAGCTTTGCAGTTGCCAGCACTGGGCTCTGAAGGGCATTGTTGACCCAGAAACCTGATAATCATCCCTTCAGATAATTATGCCTTCAGAGAAGAGTGTTTTGGAAGCTTGATACTCCCATAATTTTTACTAACATGAAACCTACTTTCTGTTTATCAGCGATTTCCTGCTCCTACTGATTATCCCCTACAGGTGCTAAAAGCCTGATGTCATCAGTGCCCTAACTATGGCAACAGAATTCTGGGAAAATTAGCTTTTTGTTTACTATTTTTGCCAAATCTGCATGTGCAGCAGCAGATTAATATTTTTGTATGTCCTACTTAAAAATCATTGTTGATATTTCTCAGTAACAAGAAAGGGCTTTGCTGATTTAAAGACAGGTCCTGACAGGATGCTGAAGTTGTTCCTCTTGTGTTCTGCTGTTGTGGTGGGAATTTGTCTCACGCTGATCCTAAAGGAAAGATTTTGTGCCCAGGCAGGCCTGGCGTTCTTGCCAGAGAATTTGGGGTCTTCGAGAGGCTGACCTGGAACAGATTAGACGGAGCAAAAGGATAAAGTAGGGATTTATTAAAAGGCTTCAATGGGAACACCTGGGCAGCACAAGAGCCTGGTCAGGCTACACTGAGGTTGAACTCCAAAATAGTCACAAAATGGATGACTGATCACGAGGTCTCACACTTTGATCAGTTCTGGTCCATCAGCATATTGGAGTTAATTGTCCAATTACAGCTTCAGGTTATGAAGCTCCATCCTCCTTGTTTTTTCTTCTCACTTCACCGTTGTTTTTGTTCTTGGGCCTGAAATTTGTATCAGTTGTCCTTGGTCCCAAGCTGGAGAAGGAATTGTTTTGTCTACCTACTCTGAAGAGAGATTAGTAGCACTCAGTGTGAAACCCAGAACCACACACTAAACCAGCACAGATTCTAAAAAATATAAAAGCTAAAACTTAAGGCATCAGCCTGAATACCTCGGGAGAATCTTTCCTCCTGCCCTAAGTCTGTGCTGTTTGTTTTCTTCTGCAGACCACGGGGCTGGTTGAGAAGTGGGAGTGGAGGAAGGAGGATGTGATCCTGCACGTGCTGCCTCTGCACCACGTCCACGGGGTGATCAATAAGCTGCTGTGCCCGCTGTGGGTGGGAGCCACGTGCGTCATGTTCCCGGAATTCAGCGCAGAGATGGTGAGCCCAGGGGGAAACCCAGCAGCAGGACCCGGGCACTGCACTCAGAGCAACTCTGGGAATAAATTCCTAAAGAATTCCAGCCCCTTTAGCCTGTGTGTGGTTGGTTGGGTGCTCAGTCAGAGCTCAGCTCTTCCAGAGGGTGCAGCTCATGTAAGTGTGATGTTGGAATGGGAATGCTGCACTGCCCCTCGAGCCCTGGGCTGGGGTGTGGCTGGGGGTGGGTGGACCCTTCTGTGTGCCCACTGAGAGCATTTCCATCCAGAATTAGAGTTGTGGATTTTTTTTTTTTTACTGCCAGGAAAGGTGGAAATACTGTTCTTTCTCTTGTATGTTAGTGGTGTGCTGCTTGCTGAATTTTTTAGTGACTTGCATTTCCCAGAATCCCCAAAACACTGAGATTGGAAAAGACCTCCAAGATCACCAAGTCCACCCTGTGACCAATCCCTACTTTGTCACCCAGCCCAGAGCACTGAGTGTCGTGTCCAGTCATTCCTTGGACATCTCCAAGGACAGGGGCTCCACCACCTTCCTGGGCAGCCCCTTCCAAATTTTCCCCTTCCAGTCCTACATCCTTAGTGTTTTGTATTGCATTACATGACAGAACACAGCCTTTTGAGTTTTTTGCAGCCCAGGTAAGGGAAATCCTATTTTTCCTCACTTACATGGAAAGATGGCTCTTCCTCTGTGGAGAAACAAGAGTTAACAGAGCTGTTGGGTTGGACTCAGTGATGTGAGAGAGTTTGCAGATCCAGACCTTCCTGCAGCTTTTAGGAAAAGTGGCAGGAGGGAAACCTCACTGGAATGATGCTCTTGTAATGTTGTTTTCTATCTGAGCCAAGGAACACCAGTGGCAGTGTTCTGCTTCTCCTTTGTTCCCTGTGGCAGTGGAAAGAGAGGAAGGAAAGGGACAGGCAGCAGTAAAGGCGGAACAGGTTCTACATTTCCCAGCCCCTGGGGATGCAGCACCGTCCATCCACATCTCCCAGTGTCCTGGGTGGTTCTGCAGTGTCACTGTTAAGGGACAGTTGGGTTTTCAGGTGCTGCTGCTGCTCGGAGCAGACAGGGAACAGAAGTGTGTTGTCACTGCTGAGTTCCCTGGGAAAGCCAGAGGAGCCCGTGCTGGGTAACAGCCCAGGCTGCTCTCCCTGGCTGTTTATCCACATGCTGGGAAGGCTTGTCCCATGGACAGGACAAAGTGCACAGGTGTGGGATACACCTGGAAGCCTCTGGCTGTGCTGCTGCCAGGTGAGGGCGGGCCCAGCTCCGACCGGAGCGACCGCAGGGCCGGGTGTTTCTTCATGGCTCATTTCTGCTTCTCAGGGCAGCAGCCACAGAAAATACACGCTTCCCTTTTCTGTCAGGATGGCTCTGACACCTGAGCACTGATCCTTTTTGGGGGGACAGCCCCGGGATCCCAGTGAGATTGGAGGCTGTGCGGGGAAGGGTCTCTGCCTCCTGTTCCATGGTGGCAGGACCCAGGGATGCTCAGGCTGCCCAGGATGTGGCACTCTGAGGCAGGGACATAAATAATACAGCGGATACTCTGCACTTCCAGAATAAATTGGTAGGATGCTGTGGCAGAAGGCAGGAAGGTCCCTGGCTGCCATAGCCTGTGCTTTTACCCCAGCGATTGCTGCCGAATTGTCCTCCCCGACTTTAGGGTGTCCCCAAAGGCTCGGGGTGCAGCAGGGCTGTGCTGGAGGTGCCGCTGAGAGGCGGGGCCGGCGCTGAGGGGCTGGAGCGGAGCCTCTGGAGGGCGCGGTGCTCCGCATCCTGTGCCACCGGCGATGGATTCTCCCTCGTCCCCGTGCGTTTTCCTCTCCTCTCTCCCGACATCCGCGAATCAATGAGCTGACGTTGAGGGATGGGGTCGGGATCGGGGGAGCGGGACCTCCCTCCTGCCTGCTCTGATCAAAGCTCTCCCCAGATGTGACACCAGGGACACGCGGGGACGGCGCCGCTTGACCCTGGAGCTGACCTTGGGCAGGGAGGGCGGCAGGCGCCGGGCGCGGCTCTCAGGTGCACGGGGGCTCTGAAGGACGGCGTTCGCTTCTCTGCTTTCTTTTATTCCCGTTATTTTTCCGAGGGCCTCCCCTGGGAGCTGCAAGTGGTTTGATCGACACTCCAGAGCGAGCACGGGAGGGTAAATAAGGCTTTCTCGTGGAGTTTATTGCAAGCTGCCTTTCAGTTCCACTCTATTTTCACCAGCTGTTTACAAAGTGCCCTTTGCTACTGAAATCAGCTTGCAGCAAAGCAGTGGTGGAGGATTTTGCCAATGGAGCCCCGAGTTTTGCCGTGTGCTTTTTTTCCTTGGCTGCACCTTGAGAAAGCAGCCAATTATAGTGTGATATAAAGAAACTCGACTGGCAGCTAAAACACTTGACAGGCTGATCAAAACAAGGCGAGGAACTTACTCTCAACCTGCTGCAGACATATTTAGCCTTGAGTGATACTGGCAAAGGTTCAAGAGAAACCGCAGCAGCACGCCCGATGTGTGTTTGGTTTCTAATCACTAACACTTCATTATACAAAATAAATACTTTATTATTACAGTGTTTATTAAATTACATAATTTGCGGCGTGCCTTATAGTCGTGGATACAGATGGCAGTCTGGTTTTGGTGGTGGGAATAATGCTCTTTTTCTTTTTTTTTTTTTTTCCCTGAGAAGACATTCCCAGCCCCAGACCGTGGCTTGCTTGTTGTTCCCTGCCGTGCAGGGGTAGGAGGTGGCAGCTTTCAGACCTTTACGTCTGTTTTTGGGAGCTGTCCAAGGAAAGGTTAAAAATCAGGACTGTGGAGTAGCCCCAGTGTCCTGACCAACATCCTTCCTCTCACTAAAACAGCACCTGATGTCTGTGGCTACTGCTGAGGCCACGACGACTCATTAAAGTGTGCTGAGGTGCCTCAAGCGTGAAAGTTGCTGCATAAAATCAGATTCTTTTTATTAAATTAGGACATCCATTACACTGCACTAGCTACTGTACATGTTATAATTCACTTTATAGCACCATCTGTTAAGACTGTCTTGCTTAAGCTTTTCGTAGCATTTTTTTATTGCAAGTTATTAAAAAATATGGCTGCATCTATTAATCATTTATTAATAAAGGGTTTATAAATGGACCCTTAGTTTCCAGAATTAGTCGACTCGTACGTGATGTACTGAGTCCTCTGGTGCTCGTGCTCCTTGGGGTGCAGTGTCTTCACAGGGAGCCATGGGAGCAGCATCCAGTGCTCCTGTCTGTGCTGCTGGGGTTGGGAATGGCAGGGGTGGCTGGAGGGGGAGACCTTCCAGCACAGGTGGGTATGGAGCAGGCAGGAGAGCAGCAGTGAGCCCGAGGGGTGCTGTGCCAGCAGCTGTGTGGGGCAGGGCTGGCTGTGATGTTACTGGTTTGTTGTTTTATTGGTGTTCAAGGGTGAGAAGTGGGAGGGCAGAAGCCTCCTCTGGAGCCAGAGCAAGCTGCAGCCTCAGCATCCTTGTATGATCCTCCCTCCATTACCTGCTCCCAAGCTGTGTTTGCTCTTCCAGCTGCTCTGTTCCTGTTTGCATTTCTCAGCTGCTGCTGGCCTGTCCCAGATGCTGGAGTAGGAATTTCTTGACCAGGAGTTGGGATTTTAAAGGTGCTATGTTTGTGCAACTTTTGTGCACTTCGTTGGCCAGAGGAGAGGAGGTGAATGTCTCTGTTAAGGAGGGTGAGCCTTATTCTTCTGGCCAAGTGCTTTTTGAAGGCTCTGAGCACCCTCTGGAGCATCCATTCCCAGTGGCTGCCTCCCTCCATCTCCCTCCCTGCATCAGTTCAGGCACAGCCTGTGCTGGGACTCTTGCTCCGTGGAAATGTCAGTGAGTCTGGACAGACAGACCTGGGGAAGCTGAGTGTCCCCTGTGCTTGCTGTGATAGTCACACACTGATGTCCCCATTCCACACCAGGCACTCCTTGGACATTTTGGAGCAAATTGTGAGGTCGGTGTCTGGTTTACAGGAACCTCTGCTGTGGTTTTTGGGCAAAGAGGATCCATTTTGGGCTTGAGCAACAGGAAGAGCTGGTCTTTGCCTTGGACACCCCTGATCTTGCCCTGAGGGGAAGATGTTCTAATGGCAAAAGGTTCCCTGTCAGCTCTCTGCGTCAAACACGAGAGCAAATCCTGGGAGATCTTCCAGCCTCTTGTGCAGAGTGGGAAATAAGAGTACTGAAAAACCTGAAGGAAGAAACTTGCTCTGCTGAGTGATGGGAGAAGCTGATGGAAATCTCCGCTCCGGGTGACCCAGTTGTGGCGTGTGCTGCCTGCTTGGCTCTGCTGGGCAGGTTTGAGCTGTGATGTGCTGCCTGTGCAGTGACAGCCCTGGCTGTGCCCTGCAACCCCTTCCATGATAAATATGCCAAGATGCAGATCTCCTGCCCTACGGTTCCAGGAGCTGCTGTTTCAGTGCTAGCCTCGCTGCATGTCTGACTTAAGGTGCTCTGAGGATCAAGCCCTCTAAAAACCATCCCCCGTTTTACAATGTCACACTCAAAGCCATCAAAATCATCTTGTTTGGGCTCTTCTTTCTAGGGAAATAGGAATGCTGTGTGCCCAGAGGTGGTGTGTGATTCAGGACGAGCTTTCCCTGATGTTCTGTCCCCCGTGGCACCTTTTCCCTGTGGTAGGAGGGACCCGCAGACCTGGCACAGGATGAGTGGGAGGTCTTGCCCCCGGCTGCTGCTGCTGCATCGTGTGCTCACAGCCCTGAATCCCTGAAGGCCAGGAAAGCCAGTGCTGTATCTGGGAGCAAACTTTGTCCTTGTCACTTGTGTTCTCTGTGCCAGCCAGGCTGGGCTGGCTGCTGGTGCTGTCTACCTTGCCTGGGCTGCACAGGGAGATCCAGGGCTGTGGCTCAGCGGTCGCTGTTGCCTCTGGGAAGGAGAAGCGTGCACTGCACTGAGCCTCTCCCCTGGATCTGTCACTTCTGTAAACATCACTCTGGACAGCTCTTTTGGTTTATTTTTAAAAGAAAAGCAAATCCAAGCAGAGGAGCCTGAGCTCCAATATCCAGGCATGCTGGGGATCGCGGCCCCCATCCAGTTTCAGCTGGAGAGAGGCTGGAAGTCTTTTCATCTGTTAATGGGAAGCTTCAGAGAAGTAATTTTATTTCAGACTCAAAAAGGAGTCAGTGGAGGGAGGAGCAGGTCACTGGTGAATGGATTATGTTTGATCACTTCTTACAGACCTGGCTTTAAAAAGTTAGAGGTTTTCTTTCCCATCTCCCCAGATCTGCCGTCTGTCCTCAGCATCTGTTCCCAAGTAATGGCTTTTGATGTGTGTGTGGAAATATAAAAAATGGAACCAGAGCCTGTCATATTTACTTATATTTTCAGGTCCCAGGGAAAGCACTTGCTCCTTTCAGTATGCCTCCAGCATAGGAAGGGTTTAAAAGCTTCAGCCTGGAATGCAGAGGGGCCATCAAACTGTGCTGATGAATAAATGATTAAAACCAGAGTCGCACAGAGCGCAAACAGTTCGGGGTTATAACAAACATGAGACAAAGCCACTGAGGGCCTGATTTCTCTTTGAAGAGAAGAATGTTTCTCTCTCTCTGCATATTGGTTGTGAAGTGTTGGAGGCTCAGTCTTTGGGAGAGAGCAGAGCTCCCCTTGGTGCTCTCCTATCTCACGTGCCCATCTGCTTTTTTGGGATAATTTGGTGTTGGATGTGTGTGCGTGGTCCTGCAGTCCCTTTGCTGCTGCTGTTGAGTTACAGGAGCTTCCCACCCTTGTGTTTGGCACAGGATCTCATCAAACAAGCAGCTGGTTTGGCCACAGTCCTGTTGCCCACAGACATCCCAAAAATCACCGGCATCCCTTTTCCTCGATGGTGCTTCCCACATGGCAGCAGTCAGTGCTGAACACAGACTCATCTCCCCGAGCAAGAGGGAAGTAAAGGGCTGAGTTAACCTTGCATTAGAGGCATTGTTATTTTTGAAAAGTTTTGAAAAGATTCAATTACAACTGAAAATAGCCCAATAATTTTATAGAGGAGAGGAGCTGTTGTGTCTGTCAATAGAGGCTGCACCGCAGGCCGGCTGTGATCCGTTTGTGGGCTGATGGAAAAATCCATGCTGATGTTTGCTTCCTTTACAGCTTGTAGTTCTTCTGACTGGTTTGGAGAATCTTCTATCAGCCAAAATCTTACATGGTTTAGAACATAACTGGGTTTGCCACCTTCTCTTCTCCTTTTGCATGAGAAGATGCCCAGGTATTTGATTTAGTGTTTCTGGCTGGTTCATGGCATTGCACATCTCCCTCTGTAAAGGGAAAAGTTGTTGCCTTTCCTCCTCTGTGCTCACATCTCTTCCTTCAGATGATCTTAGCAGGTCTGGAGGCTGGTTGGGAAGGTTGCTGTACGGACTGACCACCCCTTGGAGCAGCTTGTATGTTGCTCCATCCTCATTCACCATCTTTGTGCTGGGAAAAATCTCCCAGCTGTGCCTTGCTGCGCTTGTTTTGTACCCACTGGTGTCATTTTCTCCTTTTTTTTTTCCTTTAATGATGGCAAAATCCCACTGGCCAGCTCATGATATGCTTTTCAGCAGTGGGAGGGGAGGAAAATCAGGAATGTCATGCTGACAGGAAGGCTCTTGGGAACATTAGGTCTCCCACTTCTCTGCTGGCACAGGCAGCCCTGACCTGAAGCATTCGCTGCCGTTATTGCTGGTGGGAAGCTGTTCCCACTCTTGCTTTCTTGCAGTGAGAAACTTTTTGTTTCTAGTTCTTAGTTATCTTAAAAGGAATCTTGATCCATCTCCTGAGCATATTCCATGGGAAGGCTGCTGCTTCCCTGCTTTGCAGAGCCTGGCAGCCCTGGCACGTGGTGCCACGTTTGCTTCCCGAATCCGTGGCTTTTTGGAAGCACTCAGAGGTATCAGGTGAGCAAAACAAAATGGAATGTTGGGCTGCCAGTACCCTGTGCACGGGGAGTTAACGTGGTGACAGTGACAGTGGGATAACCCGGGGAGAGATGGATTGTGCTGCTCCGAGCCTGGCGCTGCCAGCGGATGCCGGGTGCTGCAAGGAACAAGCCGGCGCCTTGCACGGGATTGATTGATTAGTCCCAGGTAATGAGGCTTTCCCAGATCCTTCTCTCAAAGCGTGGAGTTATACTTGGAAGCCAGGAGTAGCTGTTCCAGCTGGCTAGGCAGTGCCAAGCCCTCCGGCCAGCTTGGGCTCTGCGGAGCGCTCGGAGCTGCCGGCTTTGTACCACGGCTTAGTTCTGCTATAACACGTGGGAAGGATCCAGATTTGGCTGAGCAGGGGCAGAGCAGGTGGAGAGGTTTGGCTGTCAACAGATCACCCCAGCAGCTGGTGGCACAAATCCAAAGGCAGCTGCTTATCCTCAGGAAGGGGCTGTTGCTGGGTGAGCTGGACTGACATGGAAAAAGCTGCTCGGGTGGCTGCAGTGCAGGAGGGAGGATTTTATCTATGGCAGGAGCTGAGCTGACACAGGGGGCAGGGGACTCTGGGGTGCAAGAGAGACTTGCTCTGCTTAGATGGGTTTGGGGTTTTTCAGATCCAAAGTCATGTGACAAAAACTCTGCTGCATGGCCAGACTGGAAGTCTGCCTGCGCTCCCACAGCTGCTCGGGACTTGGGAAGGCAAAACAAAATCACACAGCAAGGACTGAACAACCTCTGAGCATCTGTTTGCCTTCAATCCCCTCGGCACAGTCCTGATCCCTGCTTGCCATCACACATCCTTCCCTGCCCACAGCAATGGCTCTTGGGAGCACTGGGCTGAGGAGATCAGATCCATTCGGCCCTGGCTTTGGAGAGATCCTTCTCCACCCTGCTGCCTAGAATGGGAAAGATATTAGGGGAAAGAGCGGCTGGGAGGAGCATGGGGGAGGTTAGACTCCTCTAAATGCAATTTTACCTAGTCTTGCTGGTAAAATTGGGTTTCTGCAGGGAGTGAAATGTTCCCTCTCTGGACATATCACCCATCAGTGCAGGAAGTCCCATTCCAGTTCTGCTTTCCTCTCCCTGGGGATCTTGCAGTGCTCATGTCCCACCTCCCGGGGTGTCCAGTGGGTTTGCACCTTGTGCACTCATTTCTCCCCACCGAGGCCGTCCCTGGGCTGGGAGGCAGCATGAGCTCCCTCCTGTTGGGTGGGACGGTGTCCTGCTCTGTTAACAACAGCCACCCGGTGCTGGGAGGGTGTTTTTAGGAGCTGATTGTTCTGGAGCAGCGGAGCGCGAGGTGCGGGGGGAGGCGGCGCCGGCGCAGCCAAGGAGAAAGGGATGAAACTGAGCCCGAGCGAGCAGAACGGAGGGAAGGGGCAGAGTGACAGCATGAAGGAGAATCCCTGGCTCACCTTCAATCAATCCCTGCCTTGCCCGGCTCGTGTGCAGCTGAGCGTGCGCGGGGAGCGCCGAGGCAGCGCTCGGTGTCAGGAGCTGTTAGGGAATACATTTGTCACCGGCGGGGCAGGGACGGGAGCGCCGGGACAGAGGCGCCGTCAGCGGGGCTGATTTATTGATGGCTTCGGATCGCTCCTGCCTTGGGGAGAGCTTACCTGGCAGGGAGAGTGGGGAGGTGTGGGAGGAATGGGCTCAGGTGTGACATTTATGGCTCTGACCCGTGGTTGGCTGCGCATCCCAGAGGCGTCGATGTCCACATCTCAGCAGAGCTGGCTGCTGGAATTTGCCCCCATTCATAGTTCCCACAGATCAGCAGGAGTTGCAGCTGAAGGACATTATTCCCACAGGGAATATTGCTCTCAGGAGGAGTGTGGTTGGTGTAGTGGCCCTCCTGAAAAGCCGCTGTCTCCTGCTGCCACTGCTTTTCCTGTGGATTCTGATGGCTCCTCTGAGCTCGCCAGGAACACGGCTCTCTGCACCTCACCATTTCCATGAAGGCTCACTCCCAGTGCCTGACCTCCCTCTTCCCAGCTTTGCCTCAGAGGTTGAAGTCCATGGGCTCCAAGCTGTGTATCGTGTATCAGGTGTGGGCTGTGTCTTTCCAAAGAGGAGCTCCCATGCTTTGGAAAGCTGGTGGCTTTGTGCAGCCTTTGAAGAGCTGTGCATGATAAGGGAATGAACTGATTCTGCCACAAGCTTCCATCTTCATGAGCAAATTCTTGGCTGCAACATGACAGGACTGAAACATGCCATTTCCATCATCTCGTGAGTGATGGTGGGTGGGTGATCCACTGGTGGGATGAGAGATGAACGTTGTGCCTTGGGAAATAAGGGCGTGATGAAGGCTGGGAACTTACTTTGGACAGGGATGGGGGACACACAACAGCTTCCAGCTGTAGTTCCAAGAAATCTTACATAGCAAAGGTGTAGTTTCATCCATGTGTGTTCCCTTCTAGGTGTGGAAGAAGCTCCTGAGCTCCCAAGCTCCCCGTGTCAGTGTGTTCATGGCAGTGCCCACCATCTATGCCAAGCTGATGGAATATTACGACGAGCATTTCACCCAGCCCCAAGTGCAGGATTTTGTGCGTGCCTTTTGCCAGGAGAACATCAGGTGGGTGAGCTGTGGGCAGGGGCTGCTGCTGGCTCACTGGATGCTCCAGGTTTTCCTTTCAGCATCTTTCAGTGCTCGTTGTTGTGCTTTCGTGTCTCTCTGACAGGAACAAGGGTGACATTATTTAATTCTGAGCCACTCTTGCATGGGAAAGCCAGAAGGGGCTCGTTACGTGTCACCCTGTGTAACACATGGCTGAGGACTTTGTCCTGCAGCCCAGCCTTGTACTCCAGGATCTCTTTTAAGAGGCTGTCCTGGTTAACTTAAACCCCATATGAGGCTTTTGACTCACTTTTGGTGAAAGTGAGGCATATGACTCACTTTTGAGAAAGTGAGGGGCATCTTTGGTACCGGTTAAAAGGATTTTGGGGCTGCAGGTTTTACATAGAGCTTTTCGTGCCTCTTTTTTGTGTCAGGCTGCAAATTCTCTGGAGCAAAGGTACTCTTGGATACTCTCTTACCTGGGCTTTCCCTGTGCAGGTTAATGGTGTCAGGCTCAGCAGCCCTGCCTGTGCCTGTGCTGGAGAAGTGGAGGAGCATCACAGGGCACACCTTGCTGGAGAGGTATGGGATGACTGAGATCGGGATGGCGCTTTCTAACCCCTTACATGGAGTCCGTGTCCCAGGTAGGAGTCTCCAGAGGGGGCCCCTGTGTGCTGGGAAGTGCTCTGGGGGTGTTCTCTGCACATGAGTGAGGAGAGGCCACGCTAGGAACGGGGATGCTGGGAATTGGCACTGGGCAGCCAGGATGTGGATGTGTGGGAAGTGGCTGCTGGGTTTCCCAGGGATCAGAGTTGTGTGTGCAGAGCTGGCAGTGGTGCCCACTGGCCTGACCAGGCTGGCACACTCCAGACTGATTCTTTCTTACTTCCAAAATCTTAGTGAACTGCAGGGATGTTTCTTCAGCTCCTGCTGCCTGGAGTTGTATTTCTGGGGGGTGTCACACAGGATTCTCCACACAGCAGTGCTTGTCCAACCCATCAGTGCTGAACACTTAAAATAGGACGTCTGCTCACTCTTATTTTAGTGCCTGTTTCTTGCCTCTTCAGGAATTCAAAATTGTCGCACCTCGCTGTACACTCTGGGCCTGTTCTCTCCTTGTCTTCCCCCCCTTCTCTGAGCTACATTTTGTGATTCCTCTCCATAGCTGTACTTTCTGGAACCTAGAAATAAATTGATCTGAGACATTGCAAATATAAAATGCCCCCACTCTCCCTGTGGTTGGAGCGTGGCCATCTGTGTGCCCACCCTGTGCCACCTGCCTCCCCACAGGCTGTCTGTGCAGGCATGGCACCATATGCAGCCTCCTGGGGAGCTGGTGTTACCCCGGGGGGGGTCCTGGGTGTCACAGCTTCCCATAGCACCCCAATCCCATGGGATGCAGGAGCTGGGTCCAGCAGGGGTGGCACAGGGAGAGGAGAAGCCAAAACTCCCCCTCGTTGACTCCTCAGCCTGAGAACAGCTTGAAATACAAACTCTGTTTTACTTCTGCAGGGTAACTGTCATTCCCTCACCCCACCTCAGCCAGTTTTATCTTCCTCCAGCAGCCCCATCCCTGCAGGCAGGAGAGGGAAGCAGGCAGGAAAAACAGGACTCCCATCTACAGGAGCTCAAGCTGTGTGTGAGCCCCACACCGCAGGGTGACAGGGCAGGGATCATTTCACTGTCCTTTGGCCTGCTTATATTTGCTTTTTATTGATTTTCATGAGGAAAAATGTGTGGAGACTCCAGAAATTTCCCAGGGGACTAGAAGAGAAATGGAACAAGACTGAAAGTAGCATGGCAATGCAGAAGCTGGTACCCAGAAGGGCAGCTCGTGCCCCAGAGCTGGTGGCCGTGCTCCTCAGGCATCATCCCTATGGATCCTGGGGTCTGCAGGGGACCTGGGGGCAAATCCTCCTGTGCAGCCAAAGCTGAGGGGCTGGGGACTGTCACTCCAGCCCCTTCCAGGGGCTCCTGCAGCCCCGAGAGGGGAGAGAAGTGTCTCACGAAGGTGGGGATCGGCAAGAAACCGTTCAGAAAGGAGGCTCTAATTGAATAGGCTTGATTAATTTATTTCAGGAAGTGTCAGCTGGGAAGCAGATGGGTGAAGCTGAGGCATAATTTACTGGAGCTGTGAAAAAGCTTTTGATCCAGTGCCCTGTTAGAGGCTGGGTAGGAGGTCACCAGGTACCACAGAGATCCCAGGGGCAGCTGATGGTGGGCTGGGAACAGGGAACATCTGCCAGAGGATTTCTGCTGGAGTGGGAGCAGCACACATCCTGCTCTCCTGCTTTGACCTGTTGGAGCCCAGAGGAGGCACCAGGACGATCAGAGGGATGGAACACCTCTGCTGGGAGAATTGGGATTGTTCAACCTGGAGAAGAGAAGGCTCTGAGGTGACCTAATTGTGGCCTTCCAGTTCCTGAAAGGGCCTGCAAGGAAGATGGAGAGGGACTTTGGACAAGGGCCTGGAGTGACAGGACAAGGGGGAATGGCTTCACAATTAACTTCAGGTCTAGATGAGATGTTAGTAAGAAATTCTTGGCTGTGAGAGTGGGGGAGGCCCTGGCACAGGGTGCCCAGAGCAGCTGTGGCTGCCCCTGGTTCCCTGGAAGTGCCCAAGGCCAGGCTGGACTGGGCTTGGAGCACTCTTGGATAGTGGAAGGTGTCCCTGCCATGGCAGGGGGTGGAATGGAATGAGCTTTAAGGTCCCTTCCAAACCATTATGTGATTCATGAGCCTCTGAGGAGAGATCCTGGGGCTTCCCTTGCCCTCTTCCAGGCACTTGGTGTGGCAGGAGAAAAGCCGAGTCCTTGGACCCTGCCCATCCTGCCCGTGCCCCCAGCAGTGTGTCCCCACTCTTCACCGACAGCACAGGTCTGAAGGGGCAGGGATGGGGACGTGGGAGCTTTAATTTCCAGAAGCAGCAAAGATGAAAGATTTGAAAGATAAATGTTTGCTTGTATATGGTTAAAACCCTGCTTAAAATGCCTCTGTTTTCACCAGCTCTCATTCTAATCCCCCCTGGTGCTGTTACTGTGAAGGGAGATGAATAATTCATGGCCGGAGAATGCCTCACTGGGCCTAATCACCACTTTAATTGGAGGTTTAGATCAGAGGCAGCTAATAGCTGCTACAGCGGGGACTCCGTGTATTGTTGACAGTGAGATCCTTGAGTGCCTTATCGTCGGCCTGTTCCAATCCTCCCGGGACCCCTCGGCACAGAACAGCACCGAGCTACCCGGATACCGAAGGACACGGAGCACGGGGCCAATTAAAATTTATCTGGGAAGAGCTGACAACTTTTTTAAACAGAGGAGAAGGGGTGAGAGCAGAATGGTGTCACCCCCTCCTGCCTGCAGCCCGGCGACACCGCGGGCGAGGTGCCAGCATTGCTTAACATCCAGGAGTCCGCAAATTGGAGGGATGCAGAGGGGAAAGGAGCAGAGGTTTCTCCCCAGTTTCCCCTCAGGATTATGGCTGGGGACAAAAGGAAGCCAGTGCAGAGTGTTGACCCCTTCTGATCACCCCGGCTGTGGCTTGATGAAAGCAGGATTTCTGGGGCTGTTTCTTTGGGAATGGGCCCGAATTTCTGCTGACCCGTTGGAGCTGGCACAGGGTGTATTTTGACGCGGTGGATGGGCCTGGGAGGCTCTAGTCATTGTTTTTGCACAAATTCTGTTAATCCTGTCAGGTTTGTGGAGCTCTGAGCAATGGTAGGAGCTTTTTCAGCCTTTACAGATGTTGATTTCGAAGTTTGTCACTTTTCCTAAATACCAGAAAAGCTTCTCCAGACAGAAACATAAGGAAGCAGTTCTCCACCAGGGACTTGTTTTACATGCTGGTTTTATTTTAGCCAAGTAGGAGAGGAACTGGTGGGGCTGTGTTAGTAACTGTGATCTGAAGCACTGTGTGGGGAACACGTCACCTCCTCTTTGCCTTCAGACGTGCCAGCGCTGTGCTGATCTTTGGTGTCTCATTCCCAAAGGCTGGGACCAGCAGTGGGCACTAATCCTGGAGTCCTGCTGCTCGTGAATCACTGCCCCCATTTCCATGTTGAGGTCAGCAGCTTGCATCCACGGAAGAAGCATCTTCCAGGAAAGCATCTGGCTGTTTCGATTCGAAAAATTCCAAGTCTGTGAGAGCCCCTGGCAGTTCCTTGCATTGGTTTCTGCTCCCTCCATGAGCTTTCCAGGACTGACTTTGTGGTGCCTGCCCACAGACGTGCCATGTTTTGCGGGCAGATTGGAGTCTGTTCACACACAGAGTTTTTCACCCCGGAGAAGTCTAGGAGGTGGCTCCAGCAACCTTCCGTGCAACACTGAGGGTGTTTTCTGTGCCTTGTTACTTGCTTTGAGGCCTCTTGGAGCCTCCCATGGCAGGTGCAAGATTGTTTATAACACATATGGTGTGATTTTTAGGGTTGTCCTGTGCAGAGCCAGGAGCTGGACTTGATGATCCTTTTGGGATCCAGCTTCTGTGATTCTCTGATTCCATAAATACCTCCACACCTCAGGGCACTCCTGGCTCGTGGCTCCCCTCTTCCCCTGCTGCAGCCCTCTGGCTGTGAGTCCTGGCAGTGTCTGGCCTGGAGGTGGGAGCAGCCCGGGGGTGCTGGTGCTGAGGGGAGGACGTGGCTGTGCTGGCTGACCAGAATGCCAAAGGCAATCCCGAGCGGAGCAGGCACGGATCACGGAGCTGCCGCGTCGCTTTGTGTGTATTTCCAGCCAGATTTGCTAATTGTTCGGGTAGTTTCGCTGCAATAAAATCTCACTCCCTCATAGCCCATCTGCTCTTGGCTGATCCTGCAGGGATGCCATAAATCTGGGCTACGACGACATATCCATTTCCATGGCAACTGACCAGTGTAGCAGACAAAATCATGATGTCACGGATAGCAGATCTCCAGGGCTTCAACAGCAGAATGAGACCAGGACAGGGAAAATGCCACTTGAACCCAAATGCCTGAAATATGAGCGACAAGAGGAAGGCAGGGCTGAGCTCCAGGTCCTGCACTCCCTGCTCTAGGGAATTCCCAGTGTCAAGGTGATCCTGGCAGACCTGGAAAGCATCAGCTGGAGGCGCTTCAGGGGAAAAAATTGATCATCCTTTAAAACAAAGAGCACAGTTACCAATTTATAGAATCACAGAATGGTTTGGGATCCTTAAGCTCATCTTGTTCCATCCCATGTCGTGTGCAGGGACAGCTTCCACTATCCCAGGGTGCTCCAGGCCCAGTCCAGCCTGGCCTTGGGCACTTCCAGGGATCCAGGGGCAGCCACAGCTTCTCTGGGCACCTGTGCCAGGGCCTCCCCAGCCTCACAGGGAAGGATTTCTCCCTGATATCCCATCTAACCCTGCCCTCTTGCAGTGGGAAGCCATTCCCCCTTGTCCTGGTACTCCAGGCCCTTGTGAAAAGTCCTTCTCCAACCGAAACTCAGGCCTGTCCAGTCCCGCTGAGCCACAGGTTGCTGTGAGCTGCTCTCCCTCTCCCTGCTCACAGGGGATGAAGGTCACAGGCCCCATCGTGCCACGGGAGCCGTCCGGTGCCATCGAGAGGCCAAGCGAGACCTGCTGAGGCAGGAGCTGCCCATCCCACAGGTCACAGGACCAGAGCTGCCCTCTCTGCTGAGCTCTCAGGTGCTCCCCAGGAAGAACAGGCACTGAACCAGGGTGGGAAAGCTGCAGGTTGGGGAGCTCTGGGTCGCAGATGCAGCTTAGAGCTCAATAGTGGTCGTTGTGACACTTCCAGCTCCTTGGCTTTGAAATTGAAACCTGTGGAAGAACGGGTAGTTTTGATCCCTGCTTTTCTCCTGTGATGTTTTCTATCTAGCCTATTGATGTCTCCTAAAACTGAGATAATCCCTGGCAATTCTCAGCTGTTAAGCCTTTGCCTCCCCTGTCAGGTGCAAGCTGTAGAGGAGCAGAGTAATCGCTGTGCTCTCTCTTTTCACAGCTTTGTGTAGGTTTTGTCGTGCCTTTCTTTTCTTTCTTTGAAAAAAAAAAAAAA
>WAAG01079805.1:114420-149154 GCA_013390105.1 Tichodroma muraria
AAAAAAAAAAAAAGAAACAGCTTCATTCCTGAGCTCTGAAGCTGTGCAGATGTCTTCAAAGGGTGGCCAAGAGAGACTCTTCAGGGCTGGAGAGACACGTTTGTGTTCGGAGGGAACAGAGCACTGACAGAGGGAACAGAGCGTCCTGACACTGCCCTGCAGACACACGGTGGGATCGAGGCCTTCCCGAAGGGACCCCCCCCGCTAGGAGGTTCTTTAGTGCCAGCACAGCCTGCAGATGCCACTGGCGGACGAGCAGCTGCTCTTTGGCGTGCCTGGGTCTGTGGTTTCCCGCAAGCTGTGCCCCGTGTCCGTGCTGCTCTCCCCCGCAGGCTCCGTGGGCACCCCGCTGCCCGGCGTGGAGGTGCGCATCGCCGGCGAGACCGTGCGGGACGGGGCTCGGTGCCACGCCATCCACGCCCAGGGGGACGAAAACAGCACACAGGTAGTGCCACGTTCTGCTTCGCTTGGGAAAGGGCTTCACTCGGGGAAAGTTCTCTCCTTCCCAGCCCTCTGAAACCCCAAGGGCTGAGGCTGGCGCTGCTCTTGTTCCCAGGAATTCAGTGGTAGAGTTTCTTGTGGTTTTTTTCTTTTTTTTCTGTGGGTTCCTATAGCCGTGGTACTTTGTGGACTGGGCAAGTGCTGTCCATATAGTCATGGAATGGTTTGGGTTGGAAGGGACCTTAAAGCTCATCCAGTGCCACCCCTGCCATGGCAGGGACACCTTCCACTGTCCCAGGGTGCTCCAAGACCAGTCCAACCTGGCCTTGGGCACTGCCAGGGATCCAGGGACAGCCACAGCTCCTCTGGTCACCTGTACCAGGACCTCCCCACCCTCACAGGCAAGAATTCCTTCCCAATATCCAATCTAAACCTATTCTATTTCACTCTGAAGACCAGGTCTAGTGGAAGGTCCCTGCCCATGAAACGAGATGAGCTTTAAGGTCCCTCCCAACCCAAACCATTCCATGATTCTGTGATTGGAAGGGCAGGACCGGTGGCCTTGGGGCTTGCACTCATTTTGAAACAACACTGGAGGAAACCCATCAGGTTTCCATGGAAGTCAAGCTCCATGCTGAGCTCCACATGATACCTGCACCTGCAGTTCTGGTGTGCCAGAGGTCAGGCACCTGGATGGGGAGGCATAATCTGCCCCTGTGCTGGGGTGCTGAGTGTTCCTGCAGCAGCAGCCCCAGCCCAAGGTCCAGGCTGTCTCTTCCCACAGAAGTGGCTGAGCAGGGTCTGCATTCCTGCCCCCTCCCCTCCACACCCTCACTGTGGGTGACCCCAGCAGTGACACCGTGTGGGTGGGACACAGGCAGGCGTGAGATTCAACCCGAAATAGGTTCCTTCACTCATTCCCCTGGGAAATTGCTTCTCATCCAGCCACCTACATGCTGAGGGTTTGAAAGGAGCTTCCCGGGCTCTGGCAGAGTCACTGCTGGTGTAAGCACTGCTGAGAGGCTCAAGAAAATCTTTTTTTTTGTCTAAATTATCTGGTGGCAGGTGGAGGAGCCAGCAGGACCACAGGCAGCCCCGTGGGTGGGCTGTGCTCAGGTTGTGTTTTGTGTTCCGATGCTGTAAGAGCTGGATCCACCCCAGACTTGTAAAACAGCCCAGGGGACAGCTGAGAGGGACCACAGATTGTGACTTTTATTAAAAAAAACCCTCTTTGCTGCTCTTTACTCTGTGTCACTGCTGTGGTGTGGCTGAGCAGTGGGCAAAGCAGGAGATTCCCCAAGTCCTGTTTTTGTCACTTCCTGGATGCATGTTATATTTCACAGGTTTGTCCTCTGATCCCAGAGTTTGCTCTTGGCCTTTTTTTTCCACTTGTGTGGAACTGAGACATGAAATATAAGGTGTCCCTTTTAATAATGATCCTATAATGCTTTTTTCCCCTCAGGGATCCCTGGGCACTTTACAGATTAGGTCTCAGACGCGAGAATCCCCAAAGTGCAGCTCCTTCCAAGATGAAATGTGGATGTTGTTCTACTGAATTATGAGAGGAAAAAATATATAATGTTGTTTTTTTCTGCTCAGCACTCCTTCCCCTTCTTTCTCATTGCACTGAGTGACCAGAGAAGGGGAGCCCAGATGATCTGTGTCTGGTGCTGGAAGCCCACCACCTCCTCAGGGCTTCACAGAGCTGGGATTCACATAACTCTTCTCTTTCCTCTGGCTTCAGGCTGCTTGGTTTTATTTTGGGGGCAGAGGAATTGCCCTTTATCCTGGTGATTTCTCACCTGCGCCCTCCAGCCCCCAGTGTGGGTGGCTGAGGTCCATATCCACGGCTCACAATTCTTCCAGGAGCTCCCACCAGTGCTGGCCTTGGCTCCCTGCCCCTTGCTGATGGTTCACTTTCCGTCAGGCTCTCCCTTGGGGATCTTTTGAATGTTCTGGTGAATTCTCAAGTCATCAGCTGGGGAGGGTGTGGGGAGGTGGTAATTTGCCTCTGGGCATTGGCTGTGGCTTGGTCCCTCTCTGAAAAGCTGTCTCCATCTCACCCACCATTTTTCTTGTCCCAGTTTAACTGGGAGTTTCTTCAGGCTGAAGGGAGAGCAATGGTCCCATCTGTTCAGGCCATCCTAGGAGAGAGTGGCTGGCTGGGTGCCTCCAGGACATCCACAACATTTCCAGGAGCAGAGCAGAGCCAGCTGCCTCTATCCCTGGGACTGTCACAAGGTGGGAAAAACAGTCCCCGCTCCCAGCGTGTGTTGGCACAGATGGATGCGTGGAGATGCCAGGAGTTTGGGTTTTATATGCCCTGGGCACGGAGTGTGACTTTCCCTGGCGTGACCAGGTGGCAGCCATGGTGACAACACCTCTGCTCCCAGGGATGCTGGAATTCCAGAGCCTCACACCTGCGGTCCCAGGCAGGGCCTCACCTGCTTGGTGCCTGCCCCAGAAGTTGCTGCTGGCACTGTGTGCATCATGCTTGGTTAATAATTCATGTCAGGAGAGACAACGTCAGTGGAATTTATTTAAAACAAGGCGGATCTGACAGTCCGAGTGCTCATCACGCTCCAGCAGCCCGAGAAGGGCCCAGCTTTGTTGAAATCAGCTCCTCCACGGCGGAGGGGCTGGCCCAGGGATGGGAAGAGCTGGTTGGTGTCACCCTGCCTGTGCCACAAGATAACCCCGTGGCCTTCTTGCCTCCTGTGAGAAGGATGAACAAATCCTTCCTCGCCTGCCTCACAGGAGGGCTCTGGGCCTTAGAGTGGTTGAGGGCTGGAGGAGACAGCGCAGACCCTGAGGGTTCTCCAGTGTCCTCGTCAGGGGAGCAGAGGGGCAGGTACCGATCTCTTCCTCTGGTGACCAGGGACAGGACCCAGGGAATGGCTGGAGCTGTGCCAGGGGAAATTAGGTTGGAGATCAGGGAAAGGTTCTTCCCCAGAGGGCACTGCCCAGGCTCCCCGGGGAACGGGCACGGCTCCGAGGCTGCCAGAGCTCCAGGAGCCTTTGGACAGCACTGCCAGGGATGCCCAGGGTGGGATTGTTGGGGTGTCTGTGCAGGGCCAGGAGTTGGATCGATGATCCCTGTGGGTCCCTTCCAGCTCAGGATATTCCATGATTCCGTGATTCAGGCGCCATGGGGCCGATCCAGGGGGATGCTCAGCACCCGGGCAGGAGTTGGGCACTGAGCCACCTCTCCTCCGCGGCCTCCTGCGAGCAGGTGATCTCTGTGCCGGGGCTGAGGCATTGTCAGGGCAATCTGCGAGGCGTTCACACCTCGCCTGTGCCTGCAGAGCCCTCCCGAAGGCGAGCAGGGAGCGCTGCCTTTGCCAGCGGGATTCTCTGCGGAGCCTCGCAAGGTCAGCGCCCTCCCCGCCCGCGTTGGGCTGAGTCGGTGCCCCCTGCTCCCACCACAGCCGGCGTTCTGCGAGCTGTTCCTTCCCCACTAACACCATCTCTCCCGTCAGGCTGGGGCGTCGCTCCCTTTCCTTTCGTGCCGGCACCCTTTAGACATGTGCGATCCAAACAGGAGTGCCGGCGGCGGCGGAGGAGGAGGAGGGGGCAGCCCCTGGGTGGCAGGAGCGAGGAGCTGCGGAGTGTTCCTGCTCTGCCATCCGGGAACTGCCTGAGCTTGCAGCAGGGGACCGCTGTAATTTGCAAAGCTGGTTCCTGGCACACCCTGAAGATCAATAATCTACTTAGCTGAAAGTTTGCTGGATCTCTCTTCTTCCTTGCATTTTCTCCCGTCCCTTGATTGGAGTGCTGGATTCCTTTCCTTCAGTCCTTCAGTCTCATCTCAGGAGCCCCGTGCTCGGTTCATCCATCCCCTGGCTCAGCCTTCCAGTCGGTCCTGTGCTGCTTCCTCTGGGTGTTTTGCACCTTGTGCTGGTTTCCGGGGCTGACACGTGGCTCAGGCTGGGTCAGGCTGCCTGAGGCTCCACCGGGGCTGCCAACACCCGAAGGAGGAGCTGCAGCCTGGCACATCCACTCGCTGCTCCGTCTGTTGCCGCCGAGGACGCGCAGCAGCCTGGGGACACCTGTGACACCAGCGAGGGCAGGAGGTGGCAGTCCCATGGGAGTCACAGTGCCTGCCCTGACTGTGTCCCCACCTCCTGCCTGTGGGATGCAGAGCTATCCCCTGGAGAGGTGCTGCTCTGGAGTCCTGGGAGAAGGGCTTCTCCTCCAACATCGCTGGGGAGCAGAGGGGTGGAAGTGGGTGTGAGTGAGGGACAGCACAGCTTTGCCTGCTTCGAGTCATCCCACATCCTGCTCCTGGAGCCACTGGCATCCAAAGCAGTTCCTCAGCTTTCCACCTTCCTTGGGCAGCCGCCTGCCGAGCCCGTCTGACCGCTCAGGCTCAGTCATCCTTACCCTCAGCCCAGAGCGCTTCTTCCCCTGGGGTGTTTTCCCGTGAATTTTTGGCAGCTCTCCCTGTGGCTCTGGCGTCCAGGAAAGGGTTACAGCTCTCCAGCTCTGAACGTTTCAGTTTGCTTTGTTCAGTGCAATGCATATTTCATACGCTCAGCTTCCCAGCTGGCAGAGGCCTGGAAACCCTGCAAGCTGTCGGGTATTGTCTCTCCCCTTCTTTACTTGTTTGTTTGTTGCGGTTTTTTTGGGTTGTCATTTTTGTTGGATTTCTCTTTTTTTTTCCCCTTTTTCATCTTTCCCAAATTGCTCTCTCTCACGAAAGCCCAACCCTAGTGCTGACAATGGGGGGCTATCAATAGCTAAATGGCTTCACAGCTGTAGCCAAGGCAGGGCTGTAGCCAGGGCTTTTATGGCGAGCAATTTCCTCGCGCGGAGGCTGCGGAGGGAGCGTGGGGACCGATGGGTTGCAGGAGCTGGCAGCAGGAGGACGCTGTGCCACGGGCTTCCCCCCCTTCCAAAGGTTGTAATTATCTCGTTTATCCATATGCAAGCTGTCGTCCGGGACGGGAACCGGCT
This sequence comes from Tichodroma muraria, assembly GCA_013390105.1. NCBI lineage: Eukaryota > Metazoa > Chordata > Aves > Passeriformes > Sittidae > Tichodroma > Tichodroma muraria. The sequence goes on from WAAG01079805.1 coordinate 119,818, forward strand.
CGGATGTGGCCGTCCCTCCCGAAAGCCACCAGCATCTCTGTCCCCTCCTCCCCGTGCCCCCCGTGTCTGTGCCATCTGCTCACAGCTTGCTGCTGGTTGCCAGCGCCTCGGCGGGGCTGGGGGCAGCTGGCACTGTCACCCGTGGTTGTGACTGCAGCTCTTGGCCGTTGATGTCCCTGTGGAGAGGACCGGGGGCGGCTCCACCTCGCTCGTGTTCATCCCAGATCTCTGGAGAACCCGTGGGGTGGTGCCCACTGGGCTGCCAGGCTTGTCTTGGAGGGCTGGGCACCCCCGTGGCTGCTGCTCGTGGCTGGTGTGGGTCTGGGTACTTGGCACGTGTATCCCTGTGGGATTCTCCTCATCCATAACAGTTGGTGAGACTGCAGCTGGCTCTTCTCCAGATGCCAGAGATGGGCATGTGCCCCCTGTGCCTGGCATTCCTGAGAATGGCCAGGTGTGGCCTGGATGTGATCACCTGGCCCGGGGAGTCCTGTCTCTGGCTGTCCCAGGGGAACAACCAAAGGAACACTTGGATTGCTCCTTTTTTATCCCATTCAGACCTCAGCCTAGACCGGTTCATTCTTTGTCCTCAGTGCTCCTGCACTTCCAGAACAGCTCTCCTCCAGTTTTTCACCGGTTTTCTTGTCCCTGCTCCATCCCATCCTCACGTGGTACCTCGATGGTACCTATTGGTACCTCGATGGTGAGCTTTACCTCCAGCATCCCCATTCCATCTCCCATGAGGAGCTTTTCCTCAGCTCCATGATCTCTTCCATTAGGCAGTGTGGGGAATGTGTTGTTGAAGGCAGTCTGGATTAGATCTGCAGCTTTTCTTCTGTCTGCAACTCCAACCCTCGAGATTTCTGGCACAATCCATCTTTGATAAAAACACACTCTGCATTTAGTCCCATTTTCCATTTCCCTCAGCTTCTTCCAAAACCTCCTTCCAAAGCCCTCGCAGTGCTGGACTTGTGTATGTTATCTTCTTTTTTCACCATATTTCTCTCATCTCCTCAGGATCCTGTTTTGTGTCCTGCCCAAGTAATTCAAGAGTCTCCACTTTGTTGCCCAGGCTGCTTTTGTTCCTGTATAAACATTTTAGCTGCTTCTCATTGACCACATGCAATTCCTTACTCAGCTTGGGCATTGATTCCATTCTCAGATATTTTTATATCTCCTTCCTTCTTTCTGTCTGCCCTCTGATATGTTTTTTTTTTTTTTAATTTGTGGCCATAGCTCTGTTTTATTTCTTCCTGGTATAAAAGTGGAGGCAGAGGTTGCAGTAGCATCATGTCCCCTTGTTTCTCAGCTGAAAACTTCTCATCACAGGGACAGCCTCGATTCCAGGAGAATATTTCCTTGCACATGGGAATTAAATCCATCTGTCAAGAAGAACCCTCTTTCCACAAGTGTTTCCTTTGAGCTCACCTTTGTCACAGCACCCTCAAAAGGGATCAGAGGGATCTCCATGGATCCCTTTATTGTTGTTTTATTCCTCCATAGCATCCCAGACTGGTTTGGGTTGGAAGGATGAAGCTTATCTCGTTCATGGGCAGGGTCACCTTCCACTAGAATATTCCTCTTTGTAGCTGAGGGAAGATTTGGGGTGTTTGTGGAGGAGCCCTGGGCGTGGTGGGGAGGTGCTGAAGCAGAGGCTGAAGGAGGAGGGGCTGTCTCTGTCCCAGGGTTCCTGCAGCCAGGGGAGCAGGGGGAGCAAGTGGAGGTTGTGGGGCAGTGTGTGTGTGCGGTCACAGCTCATCACAGCCTCCCAAACTGTGCTTTTAGGGGAGGCTGATGGAAGCCAAACCGAAGGTGGGCCACTAATTGAGTCCTTGCCTGGTCCTCTGCCTGCCCCGAGCCCGGAATCGTCGTGAGGGCGCATCAGGAGCCTCCCCCTAAGGAGGAGAGCTGAGGGAGTGGGAAGAGGTGCTGACATCTCACCTCATTTATTGTCCCGGGGAGCCTGCAAATGAGAGGGATGAGAACAGCAGCGTGGAGAGCTGCTGGCATTTCTGCAATAGCGCTACACATTTAATTTATGGTGTTAATATAGATCAAGAAGTTTTGTGTCCATGGAACAACTGCGGGGAGGACTGACCTTTCCCAAACTTGGCTTGTTTTCTGTCGTGTTTTGTGAGCATCTGGAGCTGATCAGGCTGGTAACTTAAAAAAATCAGTATTGCCTAAAAATGTAGACAATCACTTTTGTTTTCAGTGGAGCATTGCTGGAGCATACTTACATTTGCTGTAAGTAGAGGGTTGGGTTGTTTGAAAATAAGTTTCAGTGTTCCAGCTCCACTGTGCACCAGCCTTGCTTTTAAATTTATAACTCTCCAAAATGAAAAGATTGTGTTATTCCCAGCCCTTTTATAAAAGTTAACATTAGAAAAACAGATGTGAAATGTGGCCTCGCAGATTACAGCCTGAGCTTGGGGTTTTTAGGTTGGGGTTTTATTTTTTCCTTACTCTCTGTGCTGTGTCCCCGAGGAGCAGAAATCTGCCTTTTTCCAGCAGGAGGAAAATTGTTCTGTGTCTAAATTGCCTCCTGCCAGGCTTGTGTGGATGCTGCAGGACACGGAGCTCCGAGGAACGATAATGCCTTTACAAAAACAGGCAACTTAGCAGGGAATTTTTAATTAGGAATGTGCAGGAAAGTTTCGATTGCTTGGGAATTTGGTAATGCTCTAACAAACCTCCCGGTCCTAGGACATCCATCCCAGTATGGCCCTGGGAGACGGTGATTAAAGGCACTGGCAAGCAGGTTATTATCTCCAGCTTCCTTCAGGAGGCAGGTGAGCATGTCCTTCCCTCCCACACCAGGATGTGGTGTGGTCTGGAAAAGCAGAGTCTGGGCCAAGCCTGGAGCTGCCCTGCTCTGTCCAGGTCAGTGGGGGCTGAGTTGTTGGCTCAGCCTGGAGCAGAGGAGGCTCAGGGGGAACCTTCTGACTCTGCATAGCCCCCTGACAGGAGGGGACAGCTGGGGGGGATTTGGGATCTCATCCCAGGGAACAGGGACAGGAGGAGAGGGAATGGCCTGAGGCTGGGCCTGGGAAGACTCAGGTTGGACAGCAGCAGGAATTTCCCCATGGAAAGGGGGATCAGGAATTGGCAGAGGTTGCCCAGGGAGGTTTGGAGTCCCCATCCCTGGAGGTGTCCAAGGAACACCTGGATGTGGCACTCAGTGCTCCAGGCCGGGTGACAAAGGTGAGGATTGGGCACAGCTTGGGCTCGATGATCCTGAAGCTCTTTTCCAGCCTCAGTGATCCTGAGATTCTGGGACAAGGCTCTGGGCCACCAACACCTTGAAGAGGTGATTGAGGGGACAGGGAGGTGTCTGGAAGTGCTGGTGGCAGTTAAGGTCCAGCAGAGGAGTGGGGAGCCTGGCAGGGTGTCCGTGCTCCACAGCCCAACTTGGGCTGCAGGACAGAGCTGGATCAGTCCTTCAGGCTTTGCTGTATCATTTCCTGTGCCCTGGTGTGTTAAAAAAGCCCAACAAACACCAGGAAAAAGTTACTTCTCTGGCAGAAGAGGTAGAAGGGCTCTGTCACTTCCATAAACCTCACATACATAAATCATTGTCTTCTATTAGTCACTTAAGGGCTCAGTTGCTTAATTATTTTGATCACAGTAATCATTTATTTACAAGGTGGGGAAAAATGCCAAGCACTTCCAAGCCGAGCAGCACAGCAGGGAGGAGGCAGGGCTGCAGAAGCATCTCTTTCCTCCCCACAAGTCAAAATGCTTGTGCTTCATGGAGTTATAAGGTCCCTTTTGAGGTCCCTGCTGAGAGATGATGCTCTGATCCACAAGCCTTTGGTGCTCCCCTAGGGAACAAGTTCAGCAAAACCAACTGCAGGTCTCTGTGCAGGAGAAGGCTCCAGGGAGAGCTCAGAGCCCCTTTCAGGGCTAAAGGGGCTCCAGGAGAGCTGGAGAGGGACTTGGGGCAAGGCATGGAGCGATAGGACACAGGGAATGGCTTTAAACTGAAAGGGGGTAGGCTTAGATGGGATATCAGGGGAAAATCCTTCCCTGTGAGGCTGGGGAGGCCCTGGCACAGGTGCCCAGAGAAGCTGTGGCTGCCCCTGGATCCCTGGAAGTGCCCAAGGCCAGGTTGGACTGAGCTTGGAGCACCCTGGGATAGTGGAAGGTGTCCCTGCCCATGGCAGGGGGTGACAGTGGATAAACATTATTGAAGTCCTTCCAACCCAGACACTTCCATGACTCTGTGAGTATTTGGGGAGTGAAGGGGGAAGGAGGCATCTGGTAGAGTTTAAGTGGATCTCTCTACCTGTTTGCAACCTGAAGGTATTTGGGTTTTCTCCTAAAAGCCTGTCTTCCTACCAATCCCCAGCCCAAGAACATGCTCCCACCTCCTCAAGCCTCACCTTCCAGCTTCCCTTCTGTGTCTCCCACATGTTTCTGCTTAGGAATCCATTGTGCCTTCCCTGCTTCCCAGAGAAGGACACGCTGCTCTGAGCCTTCCCTAATTCCATTAGAGTCCATTAGGAGCTCCTTGCCGCAGCTCCCGGAGGAGCGCGGGGCAGAGACCGCAGGAAAACAAACGGCCACTCTGAAGAAATCCCAGGGCCGAGTGCCAGGTGGGGATTCCCAGCTCTTTACAAACCACCCTCCTAATAAAGAGGTAAAATGGGAACAGGGAGGGGGGAAATACGCATTTTCTAATCACCCAGATTTAGGCCTTCAAAGGATTTATTACAACCTTTTATTTCCGCACACGGAAAATGGCATCTTATCTCGTGAGCCGGCTGGTCCAGCTCGACTTTAGAGCAGGGACCTCTCCACAAACCTTCAGGGCCACGCTGTGCCTGGGTGTTAAACTTGCTGGAATGCATTAAAATACAGCACTGGGAGAGGGGGAGATCCGTGCACTCAGCAGCGTGATGTCTCCAGCAGCTGCTCGCGCGGTCGAGGCGTGCGGGAACGACGGGAGCCGCCGGGATTAGAGGGAGAAAGGAAACAACCACCCCGGCCATGTGCTGCCATCCCTGCTCCCAGAGCCAGCCAGCGTGGTGTACCTGGGATTGCAGAGGGATCAGGCACGAGGGGTTGGAGGAGATAAGTGCCGTGAACGTTGAATTTTAATTGCTGCTGTTGGGGAGCGGGCGCCGGGGCGGTTTGTGCCCCTGTGCCGCGCTGGGGAGCAGTGCCGGTGACATTCCGAGTGCAGCAAGCAAAATCCTATTAAGATAACGTCACGGCCTCTCTGTTTTACTGTTTGCAAGCCAGCCATAACATCATTAAATTACACAACAGGGAGGTGCCTGCTGCCAAGGGGCTCTGCTCGAGATAAGATGTGGGTTGAGCCGCTGCCAAAATTTGAGTTGATATGACAAGAAATTTGGAGCGGGTTCAAGGCTTGAATCACACCAGACATGGCACTGTGCAGGTAAACACTGGGCAGGATTGATCCCTGGGGCTGTGCGGGTACCTGGCACCGTGGAATCCTGGCCAGGATGGGGCTGCAGGGGTTTGTAGCAGGCAGATTTGCAGCTCTTCTTGTGTTCAGCGCTGACAAGAAGAAGCCAGAGCCTGGCAGGGTGTGTAGGTGAAGCTCAGGGAACTGTTGGCAGGTTCTTATCTCTGCCATCCCCTCCCCAGCCCTTCTGGGGAGTGGAAAGGAGCCTGAACACCAGGACACTGCTCAGGGAAGCTGTTTGTTTTGTGATGCCACAGGTGGACCAGCGGGAAAAGGAGTGAGAAGAAAGAGCTGCATCATAAAACTCCACACAGCCTCTAAGAGCCCTGAAACCTGCCTTGCTGGTCCCTCTGTGTCACCCACCATGTCCCTGCCAGGCTCCATGGAGGCTTTGTGCTTCTTGTGCCCTTTGTGCCCATTGTGCCTTTTTCTGTGCCTCTTTGTGCCCTTTTTTGAGCCTCTTTGTGCCCTTTGCTGCTGCAGGTGTGGGGTTTTGCTCCAGGTCTTCCAGACGTCAGGTTTCTCTCGTGGATGGTCTGGACTTCAGCTCCATCTTTCAGATCCGTGGGGAGAACTCACCCAGCACCATCCCCACCTTGCCATCACTCAGCAAAATTCCTCATTGGCATTAACAACTTTTCTTTCCTGCTGCATCTTGCAGGCAGGCAGTTGGTCCCCAGCCAGGGCTCTGGAAGCCTGGGCTGTGTGTGCAGAGATCCCCTTGTCACCCCATCCTCCAGGACAGGAAATCAGGAAGAAAATACTTCAAAATGATGCCTTAGAAGCAGTTTTCTAAGCGTTTTCCATTAGGGAAGCTTTGTTTCCATTTGCAGGAAGCAGAGCCTGCCCTGCCCTGGGACTGCCTGGCGCTCCAGCGCTGCCATTACAGCTTTCCCTCGTGGCCCTGTTTCTGGCACTGCTGATTTTCGGGATCCCAGATAGGTCCTGGCCATTGCAGCAGCTCAAGTACAAAGTGGCTGGGAAATTGGCTTGGAATTCCTGTTACTGAGCTGTTCTCCACGGAGGGATGGAGCAGCATGTCCGGGCACATCCCACAGCACCCTTCCATCCCAGCAGTGGCTTTGCACACCTTGGTTGTGGATTTAAACTGCCAGAGAACAGCTTAGATGGGATATTGGGGAAGAATTCCTGGCTGTGAGGGTGGGGAGGCCCTGGCACAGGGTGCCCAGAGAAGCTGTGGCTGCCCCTGGATCCCTGGAAGGGGTCAAAAAGGACCATCCCTTCCCCAGCAGTATTTCCTGCACGTCTGCACGTGTGACCTCTCTCCCAGTTCCCTGGCCTGCGGGTCCAGGATGGCAATCCCTGTTTTCATGTAACACAGGTGCTCATTTCCAGTGCTTTGGAATATCAAAAGCCCCTGGAGGAGCCCTTGCACCTGAGGAGAGAGGTCCTGCAGGTGGGCAGGGTGTGGTGGAGCTTGGCAAAGGCTGGAAGAGCCCGTGCTGTGGGTCCTGCGTGTGCCACCCTCCACGCTGCCTCCCGTGGTGCTGGCGGCCAGGTGACAGGGAGATGCACTCACTGTGTGCCTGTCCTAGGTGACACCGGGCCTGGAGGGACAAGAGGGGGAGCTGCTGGTGAAGGGCCCCTCCGTGTTCCGCGAGTACTGGAACAGACCCAAGGAAACCGCGGACGCCTTCACGCCCGACGGATGGTTCAGAACAGGTACGGGAACGGCTCCCCCAGCACCTGGCACTCAGGGCAGGGGACAGCAGCCCTGGGCCCGTGCACAGGGTTGGGGAGGGCTTGGAGCTGGGGCTGGCAGCTGGGAGTGCAGGCTGGATGTGCTTCCAAACGCTGGCTCGGGAAGGGGCTTTGCCAAGTGATGGGGGGTGTTTTGGGGTCCTTTGCTCTGAAGTATGAAATGTCACTGCTGAGTGTTTCCTGGGAATTCAGCTTTGCAGACAGGTGGGATTTGTCTCAGTTTACACGGGGACTCTGTCACAGAATCATTAACTACCAGCTACAACCCCCTGAGAGGAGGGTGTGGCCAGGTGGGGTTGGGTTCTGCTTCCAGGCTACCAGTGATTTGAGGAAATGGCCTCAAGCTGTGCCAGGGGAGGCTCAGGTTGGACATCAGGGGGAATTTCTTCATGGAAAGGGGTTGTTCATTGGCAGGGGCTGCCCAGACAGGTTTGGAGTCCCCATCCCTGGAGGTGTCTAAGGAATGCCTGGATGTGGCACTCAGTGCACTGGGATGGGTGACAAGGTGGAGATCAGTCACAAGATGGAGTTGATGGCCTTGGAGACCTTTTCCAGCCTCAGTGATCCTGGGATTCTCTGATTCCATGATAGCCACAGCTCTGATTTCCCCATTCCCCTCTTTTCTGAGTGTTAGCAGTGCTGAGGTGGCAGGAGTCAGGCTGGATTTCTGATGCCTTCTGCGTAACCTGATTTATTGACGGTTCCTGAAGAAGCTGTGATTTATTCTAATTGTTCTCCCGAAGCAGAGCTCACTCTGCCAGCAGTGTCACCACGAGTCCCCAAGCCAGGCGGGTACCGCGGGCTGGGACCGGAGCATCCCCAGCCCTCACGTGGGGTGCAGGGCAATCAGCTTTAAAAATTTTTGTAGTCAACACTCCTGATGAATATTTCAGCTGCAAAGGAATAGCGTGCATTAATTATTGCAAAGAGATGTCTTTAGGAGAAAATGATTTTGAAATTCAGTTTAATTTCATTGTAATGCGCCGCAAACAGGAAGGGAGTATGTGTGTTTAATTGGCTCTCGGGGGTAAGGCCGGGAAGATGGCATGCCTTTGTCACAGGCCATTAGTGATACAGACTGCATAATGAGGGACTACAATCAGCTCACAGCTGCCGGCTCCTACGGGGAGAGAATGATATTAAATAGAAATCAGTATAAATTAAACTTAACCCTTTCGCCAACCGAGCAAAGCTCAGAGCTGCAAATGAGGGAGGGGTGGGTCAAAACAGTGACTGGAGTGGGGGGTTCAGGGTGGGTCAGGGGGTGCTTGGATAATCCCCCCAGCAGCCAGGTGACCTCCCTGATGTCCCCCTTCCCTCAGGCAGGAGGCTTGAACTCCCTTCCCCATCCCTGCCCCCACTCTGCCTTCCTTACCTTCCTTTCCTCTCCTGGATGTCAGGTCGATGGGACTGGGTTTTTCCCAAGCCTCATTTATCCAGCAGTGCCAGGAGCGATCCCATGGCCCCATCCTCACCCTACCTGCCCCAGCCTCATCAGCAGCCTCTGGAGATCACTCAGAGGTGGCAAATGTCCTGTGGTGGTAAAAAACCCTTGAGGGAATGAAAGGGGTTGTGTCCTGTCTCAGGGATTGGATCTGGAGGGTGAATTACCCCCATTAAGCACAAATTGGTTACCCTGGAGCCAAAACCATACTGACAGGATCCAACAGGGCTGAATCCTGGCCACTGCCAGGCTGTAATTCCCTGTATCTGCCACTTTCAGGTCATCCAGGTGAGTGTTTTACAGGTGAGGCTGAATGCCAGCACACGGTGTTCCCAGAACTCCAGCGATGGCATTCCCGACTCGGTGCCAGCATTCTGCTCACTGCCGACCCTTGTGGGTGCCCTCACCAGTGACCTACAGGCTGCAGGTGGTAGCCAAGTCCTCAGGGCTGGGGTTTCACAGAATTATGGACTGGTTTGGATGGGAAGGGACCTTGAAGCTCATACCATCCCACCCCCTGCCATGGGCAAGGACACTTTCCACTAGACCAGGTTGATCCAAGCCCCATCCAGAAAAAGGGGGGAAAAAACCAGTGACTTTGATGAATTCAAGATTGTGGCTCTTCTGAGAAGCCTCTGAAGTCCTGATGGTGCAGAGGGGATGTGCTCCCATCCTCTTTATTCGCCGGGATTTGCTCTGCTGTCTGCCGATCCCTCCATCTCTCATTTCCATCCGAGTGAATTTGATTATTTTTATTGTATTAACGCTGTTGACAGAGCTGCTTAGATCAAAGTCCCCTCTAGCCATTTCCAGGGAGACTGCTGGGTTTCCACCTGCTGTCATACATCCAAGTGGCACCGAGCCCTCGGAGGCCGAGCCGAGCCCAAAGGAAAAACGCCTGTGGGCATCTGGCTTCTGTCCCTGCTGAGCCTTCCCAGCTGTGCCAGGCTCTGCCAGGTGAGAGGCAGCCTCCAAACACTCCCGTGCTGCTGAGAAGGGAGGAGAGGAGAAAAGAGGGAAGGAAGACATTTTTTAGGATGAGGCCATGGCACAGGGTGCCCGGAGAAGCTGTGGCTGCCCCTGGATCCCTGGAAGTGCCCAAGGCAAAGTTGGATGGGTTTTGGAGCAACCTGGGACAGTGAAAAGTGTCCCTGCCCATGGAAGGGAGTGGCACTGAGTGGTCTTTAAGGTCCCTTCCAACCCAAACCATTCCATGATCCCATGAGCAAAATCAAACCTTGGGGACTGGAGGAAAGCAGCAGAGAAACAGCAGCTTCCATGGTCATCCTGATGTCCATCCATCCATCCATCCATCCATCGCCTCCCAGCCTTGCCATGCCCACATGGGCCAGCCTCTGGCACTCTCAGATTGTGTTATTCCTGCCCAGGGGGCAGCAGGTGGCTTTGGAAGCACGAGGAGGGTTTGGGAGCGTGGTGGGTGCCCACCGTGGTGCCCAGGCACTGCCCCTTCCTCACATTTCCCTGCCTGCTCGGGGTTCCTCCAGAGGAATCTGCCAGTCCAGCCGTGCTCCCCGGACAGCAGCACGACCCGAGAGCAGCCTGCTCCCCAAGGCAAGGGCAGCTTCCATTCACATTTGCTCATACATCCAGAAAATTAGAATCTGGTGTATTCAGGGAGATTTATTTTCAATTACAGGTTAAGGCTGAGACATGAAATAGCACTGGGTTTGAAAGTAGTGCATAAATCCTGCAACAAATCCATGTATCTCTGCTCCATATAATAAGATTTTATTGATTGCTATATTGTATCTGTCAGAATAAAACTCTCTTAATGCATGCATCAGGATGGAGAAGATAGAGAGCTTGTTGGGAGTAGAATCTGATTCAAGAATCAATGCACTTTGATTAATATGTCGTTAAGAAAGTAAGAGTTATTTAACTTGTTTGATGCACATTTCGGAATGATGACTCATATCTTTTAAATTTCTTTCTTTGAGCTGCATTTAAAAAAACCCCCACAACCTTGGAGCTGTTTTTCACATTGTTAAATCTTGGTTTGTCAGTGAATTTTTGCTGGACCCTTTTGCACAGGTCACAAATGCCCCTGAACCCCATTAATAATAAATCCTATGGCCCAAACCACTTCTCATATCCTGTTGTTAAGGCTTTAATGGGAGGACAGAGCAGACCTGGTGTGTCTTTATTCCTTATGGATGTTCTGCAGTGAAAGAGGAAACTCCAGTGAAAACAAAACAAAACAAAAAAATCCCCAACAACAGCGACAAGAACAACAACAAAAAGAAGTTGTTTTTCCACTGTGATTACAAATCCAAGCACCAAGGCCAAGCCCTGGCTTAGCTGGGAGCATCCCACTCAGCACTGAATTCCCAGCTTGCTCCAGAAGTGGAACATGCTCTTGCTGCAGCCGTGAATCCCAGTCCAGGGAATGATCCCGGTGACTCTGACTGGTTTCAGCGACCTCCTGATGTCTCTCTGTCGTTTTCAGACTGAACTCTCCAGTCCACAACTGACACCAGCTGCAAATCCTTGCCATTCCCAGCCCTGGCTCTTGGAGATTCCATAGAATCGTGGAATAGTTTGGGTGGGGAAGGACCTTTCAAGGCCATCGAGTCCAACTCGATGGCATGACTGGAGCCCCAGGAGAGGCTGAGGGAGCTGGAAAGGGACTCAGCTGGAGAAAAGGAGGCTCAGGGGGACCCTTCTGGCTCAGCACAACTCCCTAGTAGGAGGGGACAGCTGAGGGGGGAGGAAAACAAGGGACAGGATGAGACAAAATGGCCTTAGAGAAAGTTTAGGTTGGATATGGGGGGGGGAATTTCTTCATGGGAAGGGCAGTGATGGAGTCCCCATGGCTGAAAGTGTTCAGAAAGCATGGATGTGCCACTTGGGGACATGGTCATTAGTGACCTTGGTGGTGGTGCAGGGCTGAGGGTTGGACTTGATGATCCTAAAGCTCTGTTCCAGCTAATTCCATGATTCTGTGATTTCCACCCCTTCTGATGGGAGAGGCAAAGCTTCTGCAGTTCTCCAGCCCTGAGGAGTGTGGTGTTTGTAGGACAGGCCCTGGGCAGGTCATCCTTGGCCAGGCACAACTCTTCCCTCCTCTGGGGCTGCTCCCTAAGGAGAAGAAGCAGGATGCAGCCTCTGGCACAGGCTTTTCCCAGTGTTTGGCTGTCCCCAGGGACCAGCAGGTGTTTCCCTGCCAGGAGAATTGCTCACATCCGTGGGTGGAGCACAGACACCTGAAAGAGAAAATACTTGAGGCTGATCAAGGCAGATTATAAATAGAAATGCATCTAATTAGCATCTTAATCTGCAGGTTTTCTGTTTGTTTGCAGTGGCTTTCCTACTCACAAATCCAGCTAATGCAAATTCTATTTTTAAAGGAATGATTCCTTAATTGTAATGTGCTGAAATTATGTGAGTTACCGGTGTGATCCCAGCGGATGGAGCGGGGGCTCCTGCCTGGAGGAGCTGCTTCTGGAGCCTGGCAGGGATCAGCTCACGGGTGGGGCAGGATGGCAGCGCCCAGCTGCTGCCCTTGGGAGCAGCTTAGGGCTGGGACCCACCTTCCCACAAATGCCATGGCAGGACACCCCCAGAAATGCCAGGTGGACCCCAAATGTGCTGCTGTAGGAAGGGGCAGGAGCAGAAGCCAGACCAAGCATGTGCTGGGCTTCCCTTTCCACTCAGCCCTAATTTAAGAAGCGTTTCTACAATTAAAAACAAAAAGATGGAACATTTTCTGGTATATCAACCTTTATCACCCCCAGAGGTTCCTTACACACACACACACACACTTTGAACACTTTGGAGAGAGAATTCCCTTTTTCTGCTTCCTGCTTGAGTATTTATTCCTTCTTGAGGATTCAATATTTCCAGGTTTTTCTGACAGCTGGAAGCCTTGGGGTCACCAGGACATGGGAGGGGTGGAACGAGATGAGCTTTAAGGTCCTTTCCAACCCAAAAAATTCCGTGATTCCCTAATTCTATTTCCCTGACTGCTGGTAAAACTGATGTTTTCAGCAGTTCAGAGTGACTTGGGATTTTTGTAGCTGTAAATGAGAGCAGCTTTTGGCACAGAATTTGTTTACTCTCTGAAGCTCTGCTCTCGTCGTATCAAACATCTTGGATGCCAACCCTTTCCTTCTTTGAGAACCTCTGCTGCACTGAGCCTCCTTTCCAGAGGCGTGGAGCAATTGCTCCCCAGCTGAGAGTCGGTGGGAACAGCAGGCACCTGCAGCTCCAAAATCCAGACTCTTCCCTCTTGTTCTGTGTCTCCCTTGAGCTTTGCTACAGCAGTGCTGCTCTCACAGCCTGCAGGGAGAGCCTGGAACGAGCCCCTGACTGCTGGGAATCGTTCTTCCCATCCCATCTTACTCAATTCCATCTCATTTCAGGGATTTAGGGAGGAATTCTTCCCTGTGAAAGTGATGAGGCCCTGGCACAGGGTGCCCAGAGAAGCTGTGGCTGCCCCTGGATCCCTGGAACTGTCCAAGGCCAGGCCCCAGGTCACTGCATGGAAAAGAAAAAGTGATTCTGCCTTTTGCTAAGGTTTGATCCTCCCTGAGTGGCTGCAGGGAGCAGAGGGATCTGCTCTAATACTTTTATTATTCCCATTATTATTTTTCGTTACCACACTCTTCAAAGCTTCACCAGCCACATTCATCTGTGCAGCCACACCTTGGAGCATTGACTTATTTATTACTCTCTGAGTTTTCTTTTTCGTCTCATTGTCTGCAGGGATTTCCATAAATATTTAAATGCTAATGTGAAAAAAAGAAGCGTTTTTCATTTTTACTTACCCATTTTCTTTTCTGGCTGGTCCTCTGGGCAAACCCATCTGCAGTAATTCAGACTGGAGGAGCGGGGGGGTCCCTGCTCAGCCTGCTTGTGTCATATCAGTCACCCATGAGTTCCTGCTAGTGAGGACTGAACCTCCAAACTCTTGGCTGCCTGGTTTGCAGAAACCTTCCAGGTTTGCCTGGTTTATCCACTGTTTTCCATTGGAGCAGGATGGGCAGCCTGGGGAGTGTTCATCTGCTCTTGTCCTTCAGTTCTGAGTGCTTGGAGAGGCTCCTGGTCATGCTGAGCTGAAGAAATGAGATAAAAATGAGGAGCAGCACCTCTGCCAAGGGCAGGCAGGATCTGAGGCGCTGCCAGGCTTTGCCAAGGCTGAGTTTCCATTTGGTGCTGTCCTCTCCTGGCTGGATGCCCAGGACTGGACTGGCACAGGCTGTGTGAGGGTGCCCAGTGCCAGCCCAGGCCAGGGCTGGAGCAGGGACCATCTGCAGCAGCCCCTGAGGCCCCAGAACAATAGGACAGCCATGGCTCTTTGTGTTTGGTAGCCAAACCTGCTGCCCAGTGGGATGTGTTGGGAAGTCTGGCTTGCAGGGGATGGGAGAGGGATGGGTTGGAGAAGGGATGCAGATGGGTTGGATGGTGCTTTCCCTGCCCCGAGGGGATCCTGAGTGCAGACACGGTGCAGTGGGACAGTGACACCAGATTGTAGTGCCTAAACACTGCTCGGCCTTCTTCCCTGTGCTCAGAGAAGGAGAAAAAGCCTCTTGGGAGCAGGGGAAGGTCTGTGTGGTGGAATGAGCCCCCTCACAGGAGCCAGGACGGGGTTGTGGAGGGAGAATTTGGATGGTGAAGGAAATAGGATGTGCAGACAAGCCAGGAGGGTCAGTGGGCATCACCCTGACTTCTCACCCTGCCTGAGAGGTGCAGTAAACTTGAGGAGCCTTTGGAAAATACGTGTCTGAGGGGAGGGAATGACTGATAGATCAGCTGAGACAAGAGGTAGCTGCACTCCTGGGCTGCCCAGAGGCAGGTCCCCAAGTCCCTCTGTCCCCTGGCTGGAAGCAGGGTGGGCAGAGCTCAGCTCAGCCTTACAGGGTTGAATCAGGCTTGTCTTACCTGCTCCTTCCCCCTCCCAGGTACCTGAGCTGCTGCCAGCACTCCTGGCACCGCTCCATGTCCCGCTCAGCCACCCAGCGTGGGGGGAGAGCCTTATTAGCACAGCTCTTTGTGAGATGCCCTTGAGTGATTTATTTTTTTTCCAGGTGTAAATGCCAGGGGAGGCTGTTCCAGTGCTTCCCATTCTTTCATCTCGGCAGGGTTTTGCCCTTTCTCCCAGCGTGGCTCTGACAGCAGGCTCAGCGCTGCTGCCTGTGGAATACAAAGTTCCCTGTTAGAGAGCATGACAGGAATTCATTCCAGGCTGGGGCTTTTTTTTTTTATTTCTGATTTTCTTTTTGCCTCGTGCTGGCTGCTCCAGAAGTCTCTGGAGAAGTTTTGAGAGTGGGGAGTCCATTGTTTAACCCCTTTCTCCTGGGAGCAGGCAGCTTGCGGATGACCCAGTGCCTTTCCCAGATCAGTCATGGAATCATGGAATATCCTCAGCTGGAAGAGACACATTAAGATCATCAAAGTACAAATCCTGGCCCTTCCCAGACATCCCAACAATCCCAGCCTGTGCTTGAGAGCGCTGTCCAAACTCTCCTGGAGCTCTGGCAGCCTCGGGGCCGTGCCCATTCCCTGGGGAGCCTGGGCAGTGCCCAGCACCCTCTGGGGGAAGAACCTTTCCCTGATCTCCGACCTAAACCTGCCCTGGCACAGCTCCATGTGGATAGATAGAAAGGGCTGCAGAGCAGCTTTGAGCTGTGATCCAATTCCCATCCCCTGCCCAAATCCAGAGCAAGGAACCGGCACAGTGAGGCATCGGCATCCCTGCAGCCCTTGGCAGCAGCCACGAGGGCACCCGGAGGGTCTGTCCCCCCTCACTGCCTTTCAGCTGGTGGGAGCCAGGCACAGGGAAGAGGGGAGGATGGCCCAGAGCTACAAATCTACTTGGCAATTTTACTATGTAAATAAATGGTGCTGCACATCCACCTGCTGCTGCCGCCACTCCCGGCGGTGTTCGTGGCAAGGTGCAGGAACAAACAGCGATTCCCTTCCAATGGATTGATTCCCTTTCTCAGGAGCCATTGAATTACCTCTAGGTCTCACGTGGGTGGCCAAATCCTGCTCTGCCTCGGTGGCCAGGGGCCCACAAAGCTTGACAGCCACTGATTGCTCTTGGATGTTGGTATGGGAGAGGCGTGGCAGCAGCGGGTGGCATCCTCAGGATATCGGTGTCTTCGGATGGTCCCTCTCGTGCCCAGCAGGATCCTCCAGGCCAGAGCAGGAAGGGCTCTTCATTTCTAGGGAGTGAAGCAGAGCTTGCTCTGGACCTGGGGGAGGCTCTGGGATGGAGTTTCACAGAATCCCAGAATAGTTTGGGTTGGAAGGACTTCAAAATTTATCCAGTGCCACCCCTTGCCATAGGCAGGGACACCTTCCACTATTCCAGGGGGCTCTAAACCCCATCCAGCCTGGCCTTGGACACTTCCAGGGATCCAGGGGCAGCCACAGCTTCTCTGGTCACCTGTGCCATGGCCTGCCCAGCCTCACAGGAAAGGATTTCTCCCTGATATCCCATCTAAGCCTACCCCCTTTCAGTTTAAAGGGGGTAGGCTTAGATGGAAAGGACACCATTCCTGGTGTCGTTTCACTCCATCCCTTGTCCCCAGTCCCTCTCCAGCTCTCCTAGAGCCTTTTTAGGCCCTGGAAGGGGCTCTGAGGTGTCCCTGAATGCAGTGAACATCCCCAGCTCTCCCCAGCCTGGCTCCAGACCAGCTCTGGGAGCAGCTCTGTGGCCTCTTCTGGACTGGCTCCAGCACCTCCTCATCCTTCCATTGTGAACTCCAGGTGGAACCTGCCTGGAGAGCAGCGGCTCCACGCCGAGCTCACCTGCCTGCTCCCACCACAGGGACACATCTCGGGCTGCAGCTGCTGAGCCACTCTCCTCCCAGGCCCCGCTGGAGGATTTTGGCAGCAGATGGGAGTTCTGCTGCCAGCCAGGGCTGCCCGTGCCAGGATTGCAGCTGGAGGCAGGAGCGCAGTGCTGGCCCTTCTCCCGGTGCCAGTGGCTCTGCTGGGCAGGGCGGGGACGCTGGCAAAGGCTTTGTCCTGCACCCAGGGAGCGAGTGGGAGCCCTGGGAGCTGCTGGGGAGAGGGTTTCCTCAGGAATAATTGCTGTGGTGTTAATATACATGTGGTTTTTTGAGAGGGTTTTGGACTCCCCCCTGAGGAGCCTTTGATGCTTTATGAATGATCAGCGTGCTCCACAGAGGGAGCCGGGCCTCGGAGCAGCCCCTGTGTTCTTGGACAGAGCCTCCTGTGAGCCCAGGGAAGGCGTTTGCTGGTCCAGGTGACCTCGTGAGGGCAGATGGACTCCAGTCTCCCCTAAGGGTCACTCCGAGGTCGTGGCACGCTCCAAAGGGAGCAGCAGGTTGGACTCTGGGAGCCTGGCAGGTCTCACCCTCACGGTCTGAGCAGGGTGGGAAAGGTAGGGAGAAGCAGGAGTCGTTGATTCCAACTGGATTGGGATTACCAGGAATTGCTGAACCCTGGGCTGCTGGGAATGCAGCCTGCTTCCAGGGAATGTGAGTGCTGAAGGGCTGGGGTGGATGGGGACGACTGGGGAGAGAAGACCCAGTCTTTCCCAAGTCTAATTAATGTTAATTAGCTACAATTAGTGCTCATGACCTCTGTTGGCAGCCAAGATGGCTGACAGCAGGGACACGCATTCCTCACTTCCACGCAATAAATCAAGCCAAAGTTGCTCAGTTATTTAGCCTATCATTTAGCATTTCATTAAATGGATCTGTGCACATACATCACCGCTGCCGAGGCGGCGTCAATCCCTTCAGGAGCAGGGATGCCTCCAATCAATCCCAGCAGTGCCAGAGAGGCTCTGGATCGCTGAGAGCTGCACCTTCCCCAGCACCTCTGGGGTGTTGGTGGCTCACCCAAGGCCCAGGATTCAACCAGAGAGTGACTCACACTGAGGGTGCTGTTGGTCCTGCAGGGAGATGTGGCTTGGAGAGAGGTCCCACTTGGGAGGATGAGGTGGAATTCCTGAGCTGGGGACAGTCTGGGAGGTCCCTGTTGGAGGCAGGATGTTGCTTCAGCTGGGCCCTGCTTTGCCATGGTGTCTTCTGCCATCTTTTCTCCTAGGGAGCAAGCAACAGGACAAGAGTAAACAGCCTTCCCTAATCAGCCTTGGATATTAGGGGAGCTTTCCTCGTGGAAAGGGCCGCCCAGCCCTGGCACAGCTGCCCAGGGTAACAGTGGAGTCTCCATCCCTGCAGGGATTATAAAAACCGTGAGGATGTGGCACTTGGGGACACGGCTTAGTGCTGGGCTTGGCAGTGCTGGGGAATGGGTGGAATAGACAGTCCTAATGGCCTTTTCCAAGCGAAATAATCCCGTGATTCTTCTCATCCCAGCAGCATTCCCACGACACGCTCGGAGGAGGACTCTGCCTCTTGCTGCTCCAGGGTTTGTGGTTGGGCTGCCTGGGAGCAGCCCCGCTTGCCCGTGCGGCCCCGCGCGTTCCGTGCCCTCCCTCTCCCGGTGCTCCACAAATAAATCCCCCCAGCCCAGCCTGGCACACTGTATCAATCTTGTTTAATAGACTGGAAAGCTTATTGCAGGCGGCAGGTCGCGGGGAACGTCGGGGTGATGGATTGCGCCTTCCCGGAGTCGAGCGCCGTTGATATATAATGAAATATTTATGATTTATTCCAGCTAATAAACTGGAGTGAAGTGTGTGATGTATGTGAGCAGATGGGGGATCTGTGGATGCGGTTTTCATGGCGTGGGGGGAGGGAAAGGTGGATGTCTGTGACGGAGAGGCAGCGCTTGGCCGCCCATCCCACGGCCCGGCCACAGAGGGGATGGGTTATCTAATTCCTATAAAAAGCCTTTAGCACTTGCCTTATAATCATTTATCCACCCCACGTGGCTTTTCTCCAGCACAGGAGCCTCTGGGAACGGGAACATGCAGAGATCTAGAAGCTCCATCCTCCTTGGTTTTTCTTCTCACTTCAACGTTGTTTTTGTTCTTGGGCCTGAAATTTGTATCTGTTGTCCTTGGTCCCAAGCTGGAGAAGGAATTGTTTTGTCTCCCTACTCTGAAGAGAGCTCAGTAGCACTCAGTGTGAAACCCAGAACCACACACTAAACCAGCACAGAATCTGAAAAATACAAAAGCTAAAACTTAAGGCATCAGAGCCAGGTAGGAGTTAATGCCAGGTAGAGCAGAGATTCAGAACCTCCTGCCCACTGTGGTGTGTGAGGCCACTCCTCATCCCACCGAGGCCACTCACATCCCACTGCTGTCCTGCCAGCTGTTCCCTTTCTGCCTGATTAGCCTCTGGGTCAGTGTGCTTGGAGATCCTCTGCTGAAAGGCACCAGAGAAGGGCAAAGACTGGTTATTCCAACTGCCTTCCTGCAAGCTTCCCAGGGGTTTTCCAGCTGGGAGCTTGCTGGTCCCCACCACACGCTCACTTGGTGAGAGCAGCAATTCCAGAGGAATGCAGGAGGGCGAGTGCACTGCTCCAGCTCGTCCCTCTGGGAATGAGGGATGATCATGGCAGAACAGCTGACAGCAGGGAATTCCTCCTGGAGTTTGGAAAAAAAACCATAAAGGCTCCCAAAAGAGCAAGGTGCACTGTGTGGTCTGAAGGAGCTGTGCTGGATGCCCGTGGGTGACTGTCCCCTAGAGGAGCTCATCTGTGTCCCTGCAGGTCAGTGTCACCTGGAAGAGTGGCTGTGAGACATTCCTGCTCTCTTATCCCCACTCTGAGGAGCACTGGGCTGAGCTCTGCGTGGAGCGTTCGAAAGCCAAGAGTTTGCAGAAATCAGGAGTGATTCATTAACAGCAGAAAGGTCTAATTAATCTTTGAAAGTGCTCCAACCACATCGTGCTGCTGGCAGGGAAGAGTCCCCCAGCATCCCCCAGCACCACCCTGGCCCCTGGAGCTCCTGACTGGAGCATTAACTGCCCCCAGAGCAGGAGGCTGAAATAATCAGCAAAATCATTTGCCTTTCAAAGGGGAGATTCGCTGTTTCTTGGTATTTTCTGCTGTGCAGCACTTGGTCTGCTGGAGCTGTGACAAGCACGGGGGGACGTCACAGCTGCAAAGAGCCAAATCCCCTGGGAATGATGCTCCTGGACCAGGCTCTGCTGGTGGCATCGGGCTGTGGGGCTTCGGTTTCAAACCTGGGAGTGCACATCCTCAGGTGTCCGCACTGCCCTTCCTCCCTTTCCTGTTGGGAAGCACCCGCCAGGTCCCCTCTGGAGCTGTGAACGCAGAGGAATAGGTGCATAAGTAACGTGGGGAGGGGAGGCGCCTCCCAGGAGCCAGGAATGCTGTGTGACAGTTTGCAAATCAGCGCGGCCCCGCGTTGCTCCCGGCTCGGCTCGGCGTGCCAGATCGCGGCTCGCACGTCGCAGCCGCGCTGTCGCTGCCACCGAGCTGGTGACACCTGTTACCAAACAGTCTCCCGGGCTCCCGAGTGACATCTGGCCCCCGGAGCAGGGATGGTGTGCCTGGGGTGGGCTCCTCCTGGGGGGCAGCTCCGGGGTGCTGGCCTCTCCTCATCACCTGTGGGCAAGGGTTGTAATCTTGGGTTTACAGAGCCCCAGTGCAAGGCCAGCACTATCCCTGTTTGTCCAGCAGATCCTAGAACATTCCTGACCCTCTATCTAGACCAGGCTGAAGTCACCTGATTTACCTAAAAAGTCTTTTTTTATGCATACTTCAGCTATCTCAGAGCTCCCCGAAGCCACTCAGTGTTTCATTTCTCGAGCCAGAGTGTTCCCTAGGTCAATAGTTGGTTGTACCTTTGATGTGGGAATTGTGCTGTGTTTGCCAGGAACAAACTGCCCTGTGGGTGAGGGTGTTGACACAGGTGAGGGTTTGATCCCGCAGCTCAGCTCAAGGAGCAAAGGGGCTCTTGTTCTCCACATCCTGGGAAGCAGCTCTGGCAGCCTGTTGGTCCCCAGGAGGTCTCAGCACTCAGTGAAGGAGGTGCTCAAACTACAGCAGAGTCCCAAGGGCCCTTTTGTATTTGCAGTGAGGATTTTGCAACTTGAGGAACCTCATGGCAGAAATCTCCGAGTTTGAGTTGGGAAATTTGGTCTCCATTGCACGTGTCTCCTTCTGCATCTCGCTGGGAGGGTGGTGAGGGCTGGGAACAGGGTCCCCAGAGCAGCTGTGGCTGTCCCATCCCTGGAAGTGTCCTAGGCCAGGCTGGACAGGGCTTGGAGCAGCCTGGGACAGTGGAAGGTGTCCCTGCTTATGACAGGGGGTGGAACAAAATGAGTTTTAAGGTCCTTCCAACCCAAACCTTTCCCTAATTCTATGCTTTTAACCGGATAAATATATCTATAACCGCCTGTAACTCCAGCAAAGGGCAGCCCCCGCCAGCACAGAGCCTGCTCAATATGCAGCTCAGCAGAGCCTTTAACATTTCACAGAACAGATGCCCACTGAGCATCTTGAAACAAATCCAAAGGTAGCGGTGACGGCTGCTGTCAGGGAAGCAATAATCCCACGGCCTCGGCAGCCGCAGCTCCGGCGTCAGCCACGTGCCACAAGGTTCAGCTGCCACGGCTCTGTGGTGACAGGAGCTGGGTGGAGTGGCCCAGGCAGGCAGAGGAGGAGATGGGGTGTCAGGGACCATCACCTCAGCAGCCAGAATTCCCTTTCTGGTGCAGCTGGCCGAGGGCAGGGAGTGCTGGTTGTGGTTCCGAGCCGCGTCCCGCTGGACGGAGCAGCTGGGATGGATGGAACACAACACCAGCAGCTGCCCACGAGGGCTGGTGGGCTCACGGGGCAAGGGACTCACCTGTGACCCCCGGGAAGACAGGCACAGTCCTTGCTGTGGCTCTCAGGGTAGCACGCTTTGGAAGTGACACTCAGCACTGCTGGGGACAGTCGTTGAGGAAATTCAGTATCCTTTTAACTGGTCTCGCGGGTCTGGGAGTTCCCCCCTGGCTTGGGAAGCAGGGAATGCTGGATGTGCCTCTGCACAGGCTGCCTGATGTGCTGGGCTGGAAGCAGATGGTGCAGGGCAGAGGGTAACGGGGCTGTCCTCAGTGGATGGCATCCCCCAGAGCACTCGGGGCTGTCAGTGTGGGAAGTGACAGCCAGAGCCTGATGCTGGAGAGGAGATGAAAAGGAAGAGACGGGGGGAATTACAGAGCTGGTCCCAGGAGCTCCCAATAGTCACAATAATAATGTGACATGTCTCCTCACTGTGCTGCCAGTGGAATGGAGGGATCGAGTGGGAAGCAGCGATGGCGTTTGTGGGGAGCACAGGGGTGGAAGGGGAGCAGAGAAGAGAACTGTCCAGGGATCATTCACCCCATCAGGGCAGAGGAAAAGTAAACGTGGCTTTTCCTGTACTGACATCCCAAAGAACAACATGGGAACTATGTGCCACTGAACCAGGGCTGAATTCCCTCTACTCTCCCCATCTTCTCCATGTGAATAAGCAGCTCCTGCTCCTGGCTCTCCCAGTGCCACCGTTTAATTAATGTCCCCTGTCCCACCGTGTGTCAGTCACACACCACAGGATCCGGGTACAGAAGGCAGTTCATCACAGCAGCCACCACTTCCTGCCCGCTCCAAGCAGCCAAACACCCAGAGAGCCCCAGTTTCAAACTTACCCCCAACTTCAGAATATTCCAGACAGCCTTCAGCGTGCACGGATTGCCTGCAGAGGGGCGGGCAAATACAGGAACAATTAATCATCCCCTGGCTGAGCTGAACTGCTCAGGATTTTGGCAGGTGCCAGCTGAACAGGGACAAAGCTCTCCTGGGGAACAGCCTGGATTTTCAGGACTGATTCTGATGCTTCCTTGCCCTGACAGTGTAAATCTCTGGGCCTTTGCTGCACCTCATGCAAACTCCACAGTGCCAGAGATGAGCTGGAAATGGGGTGTGAAAACTGCATCGATGCTGGCACATCCTGTGGTACCTGGGCTGGGCTGATTATGGGATCACACCTGTGGGAAGGACAGGTTGGACCAAACATCTTACATCTTGCTCAGGACAGGCTCGTTTTCCCAATGTCATTTCCCCACTTTTTTTTTTTGTATGTGTGGAATCAGAATGGTTTTGTTTGGAAGGACATTAAAGCTCAACTCATTCTGCCTTCCACTATCCCAGGTGGCTCCAAGACCTGTCCAGCCTGACCTGGGACACTTCCAGGGATCCAGGGGCAGTCACAGCTTCTCTGGGCACTCTGTGCCTCCCTGCCCTCTCAGGGAAGGATTCCTTCCCAATATCCCATCTAAGCCTGCCTTGTAGCAGTGGGGAGCCATTCCCCCTTTCAGCACCACCAGAGTGCCACATCCCCATGCCAGGAAAGGCAGAGGGGGGTCAAGGGAGCAGCCTCTGATGGAGCTGTTTGTTTTCCAGGGGACACGGCAGCATACAAGGATGGAGTGTACTGGATCAAGGGCCGCACCTCTGTGGACATCATCAAAAATGGAGGGTTTAAAATCAGCGCGCTGGAGGTGGAGCGTCAGCTCCTTGCACACCCCCACATCACAGGTCTGTGCTCTCCTGCTCCCTGCCCAGAGGGACAGAGTGTGGGGACACTGCTCTGGGGGCAGCCCTGGCTCAGCAGGTGCGTGAGGCTCCCAAGGGCTCGTGCCTGGAGCTCACTCCCACAAACAAGAGGATGTTTAAATCCCGCAGTTCCTGCTCTCCCAGGGCCGGAGCTGAGTCAGCAGCAGCTCTGTCTGATTTTGGAAATGAGGCTGTAATTAAATCTGCCCTGCCCTTGTGCGTGACCCTGTGCAAGGGGTCAGAAGCGATGCCCCCAGCTCCACACCACTCTGTACATCATCTTCCTCCCCCTCGACTCCAAATTCTCAAACCGTGGAGCTTCCTGCCTTTTCCACGGTGAAAAGCTCTGTTCTTGTGTCAGCACAGAAGCCCACGGTACTTTCCCGTGCTGACATCCCGTGGCATTTTCCTCCTTACTCCTGAACCCCTCTTCTGCCCACCTGGGCCCCAGGAGCTGCTCAGGCTCCTGAGTGCAGTCCCTGTTGTCCCCACAGACGTGGCGGTGATCGGGCCCCCGGACATGGTGTGGGGGCAGCGGGTCAGCGCCGTGGTGAAGCTGCGCAAGGGCGAGATGCTCTCCGTGAGGGACCTGAAGGACTGGGCCAGGTAAAACCCCACGGGAGGGGCACAGGGAGAGCAGGCTTAAAGCCAGAAGTGTCCTCATCAGGGACATGCCATAGGATCACAGAGTCATGGAACTGTGTAGGTGGGAAGGGATCTTAAGGCTCATCCAGTTCCACCCCTGCCATGGGCAGGGACACCTTCCACTAGCCCAGGTTGCTCCAAGCCTGGCCTTGGGCACTGCCAGGGATCCAGGAGCAGCCACAGCTTCTCTGGGTACCTGTGCCAGAACCTCCTCACCCTCACAGGGAAGAATTTCTTCCCGATATCCCATCCATCCCTGCTTTCTGGCTGTTTGAAGCCGTTCCCCCTTGTCCAAGCACTCCAGGCCCTGTAAAAAAGTCTCTTATAAAAAAAGTCTCCTCTTTCCCCATCTGAACAAGCCAAACTCTTTCAGCTTTTCCTCATAGGAGAGATGTTCACTATGCTTAGGTGGCTGCTCATCCCTAAATCTCATGCCAGGGACTTTGGTGACACAGCCAGGAGATCCCTTCACCCCCCTGTGGCTTTGGGGATCCCCCCGGCTGTACTGGGGGTCCCTGGTGCCAGGCAGGGGGCATTGCTAAGCCCCCCCTGTACTCCCCTGCCTGCCCTCCTCCTAGAGCGCTCCCTGCACATCTCTTCCCGTCGCTGTCCCCAGCTCTGTGACAGGGACGGTGCTCTTGTGCCCTTGAACGCAAAGCCCCCCGGAGGGTCGGGCTGTGCTCCCCGCCCAGCGCCGGCTCCGGGCCCCGCCCGCCTCTCCCTCTCGCCTCTCGCCCTGTCTCTCCCCTTTATTTTTTATGTCACTTAGGCTCGCTTGGCCCCCGTTCTCGCACTCCCTGGCAGGAGACACATGTCCCTCTTCAGAGTGATTCATTTTGCGGCTTTCGCCTTCGATGGTGCTTCCCGGCGACAGGCGCCATCCCGAGTTAGCGGCTCCATATGGCCGGGTGCTGGTGGCGGCGGGGGGAGGAGGCCGGCCGGGGCTTGAAGGGCCCGGCACACTTGGCATCTCGCATTAGAGTCAGTGCCAGGGCGCTGCCGGAGCCGGGCGCGGCCCCAGGTTGGTGACACACGGGCAGCAGAAGGCAGGAGAGCCCCCGCTGCAGAGCGCGCGGGATGCGCCCGGGGCTGCCATCGCCGCAGGTCACCGGCAGCGACTCACCTGCGGCCCCCGCGGGGACTGGCACCGGGAACGCGCGGGGTCCTGCGTTCCTCACACCGCTGCGCGCCGTCCCCGACCCCAGCTGGGCCCGCAGGGATGAGCCGCTCCCTGCAGAGACAGGCTGGCAGCACGCACCGCGCATCTCCAGAGGGGCTGAGCTTAAATGGGCTCCTGGGATGTGGGTGGGCGTCCCAGGTGGGGCTGGTCGGGGCTGTGGGTGTTCCCGGGAAGGCTCAGCTGGTCCTGCCCAGCTGTGACAGCTGCAGTTTGGTGTTCCAGGGACACCATGGCTCCCTACACCATCCCAACAGAGCTGATCGTGGTGGAGGAGATCCCGCGCAACCAGATGGGCAAAGTCAACAAGAAGGAGCTTCTGAAGCGCTTCTACCCAGCCTAGTGCCCACCTGGGGGGGCTTGGCCCTGATCCATGGCCGTCCTGCCCCTGAGGAGGAGCCACAGGGATCGGCCCTGGCAGGTCTGGGCTCACTGCAGCCTAGTCCTTGAATAACGTCCAATAAAAGTAGGATTGTTCCCACCTGGCTGAGCTGAGCCAGAGCTGCAGAGTTAGGGTTTCCTTGTGTGGGAGCCCTTTGCAGGAATCACAGAATCCCACAATGGTTTGGGTGGGAAGGGGCCTTAAAGCCCATCCAGTCCCATCCCCTGCCATGGGCAGGGACACCTTCCACTAGCCCAGGTTGCTCCAAGCCCCGTCCAACCTGGCCTTGGGCACTTCCAAGGATGGGGCAGCCACAGCTGCTCTGGGCGTCTGTGCCAGGGCCTACCCACCCTCTCAGGGAACAATTCCTTCCCAGCAGAAATAAAGAATAAATTCAAAATCACACAGAAATACTGACTGCATGACTCAGTGCATCCACCACCACCGAGTGATCCCAGTGCACTATTGATAAATCCCACCTTTATGCAGGGAAACTTGTCCCCATTTGACTCCACACATCAGCTGCCAGCCCCAGGGGGTCGATAATGCCAGTGGGGGACAGCGCCCGTGTCTTGCAGGCCCCCAACCAGTGAGTCCATCTGGTCTGATCCTGTCCAGTGCTGAGGGGGTGATGGGGAGCTCCAGCTTTTCTCAGCAGCTGGTGGGGCTCTGGAAGCACCAGGAAGGGCAGGAGGAACGAGGAACACAACTAATTACAGGGCTTCCTTTGTTAGGGTCACTAGAGCCCCAAAAATCTGTGAGGACATAGAAAGGACACAGAGGGGACCATGGAGGGGACCATGGCAAGCACATGGTGCTGGGCAGAGAGGGCAGAGAGGGGATGGGATGGGATGAGAGTGGGGGGGCTGGGAAAAAGGGGAAGGGGATATGGATGGGGACAGGCCTTCTCCACCCCACCCCACCCCACCTGCACAGGGGTCTGCCCATCCCAACACCCTGCCCACAGCAGCATCTCCGGGATTTCGGTACTTCAGGCTCGAAAGGAACTGAGGTGGGGACACGAGGGACACGCAGAGCTCAGCAGCCACCTCTCAGTGTCCCACATCCCAGGCACAGGGACACACGAGTGCAGCCGAGCACCGGCGGGAGGGCCCGAGCGGATCCTTTGTTAAAACATCAACGATGCAGTAAATTTTTTAACTTACCAAATAGATCAATATCAAATTATCATGTCTCGCATTCATAACTCTTAAGCAAGCAACAATGGAGAGAGACAAGGTCACTGGAGAATAAATAGCAGCAAAAGCTCTTAATGATCTATCATTCTCGACAACCCCGGGCACCCCGCACCAGCCCGGTGACAAGATCATTAATAAAACTCTGCAGGAACGCTATCGATTGCTTTGATGGATGATCACAGGTAGCAAATACTGTAAAACACCTGGCTGTCACACACAGAATGAGTAGTTTGACTCACACCTCGGCGCAGGGACCTGCCTGAGGCTCTGCCAGATTTGCTCCTCGGGGATTCCCACAGGGAGGGCGGCCTCGTTCACCGTGGAAAAGGGGCTGCCATCCCTGCTGGACCCCCATGCTCCCACCTCCACTCCCACACCGCTGTTCATCCCGATAGATGGGACCTGTTAATTAAAAGCCTCATTAAAGCACCTGGTCACAGTGGCCTGGTTGGGAGCTGAGCTGGATGGAGATGGGGTGGGGTGATCTAATGCCACTGGATGAACCTGGAGACCTCCAGAAGCACCCACACAGCCGGGACCGGGGGGATGGATGGGGGTCCCAAGGCCGTGGGCTCTGCTCCCCCCACCCTGCATCCCTCGGGTGTGTCCCCCCAGCTCCAGGCGCTTCGCTTGCCAGCCACACCGGCATTGACGGTCGGATCATGTGTACACAACCATTCAATTACCCCGTAATGGCTGCAGGCGATTAAGCCATCAATCTCCTTCATTAGGGCCTGCCAGGCCCGGCCCAGCATCACCCAATAAAACCGTTAAAACAACAACAACAACCCAAAGCAGCAGCTTTAATGCACTGACCATAACCTCAGCCCTTGACAGCGCTGGGGGTGTCCCCAACCCTGGGGCAGCTGGGGACACGCTCGCCCCGAGGAGGTATTGCCCTGCTGGGGTGTGCCCAGGGGCCTGGGGGCTGCGCACCCCTCTGTGCCCCCCCAGCTCGGTACGCCAGGACCTGCTCTAGCACTTTATAGCTGACATTATCTTTTATTGCCATATAAAATGCAAGCTCCAGTGGCTTTATGGGGCTGCGCCGGCGTGTGGCACCTCTGCGCTCCCAGCTGCTCCCTCTGCCCTCCTGGGCACTGCCCTGACCCCCCCAGTCGCTGCACGGGGGTCACAGCTCGTCCCACTGCACCACACGTGAGGGCCACGACTGGTGCCACGCTGGGGTCATGAGGGGCCCCGCTGCAGCCCACATGAGAGACGTGACGGGTCCCGACACACGCGGTGGGGCACAGCTGGCCCCGGCACCCGTGCCACTTGCACCGCTGGGCAGGTCGCAGGGTGTCAGCTGGGAGGGGGAGCCCTCCAAAACTGGGTGTCCCAGCACGCAGAGCAGCAGGGGAAGCTGTAGTGCTGGGCTGGTCCTGCTTGGACCCAGCATTTGTGGGACCCCAGATCCCTGCGCCGCAGTGGGAGCCCCGGTTCGCAGGGGCGGGGGGCGTCAGTGCAGGGACAGCAGGGGGGACCGCGGGTCTCCGTCGTGCCGCGGCCGTGGCCGTGCCACCGGCAGCCCCGTCCCCACGAGCGGGGCTGGCGCCTTGTCAGAGCCTGTCACGTCTGCCACCCCCGCGCCGCGGTGCCGGTGGCAGGGAACATCTGCTCGGCCGCCCCGCTGCCACGGCGCGGCAGGGGCAGGGGCAGGGGCAGCCGCCGGGACCCCCGGCCAGCGCCGCCGGGGCGGCTCCTCGCCGCGACGCTGATGCGGGGTGACAGGGCGGCGGGGCGGCCGGATGGGATCGGACAGACAGACGGGCAAGTGAGCGCCGCTGCCCACGCCACGGCAGAGCCACGCCGCGGGTCACCGGTGCCCGACGCTCACCCGCTCATGACACGTCCTTGGGGACACCGACAGCCCTGCCACCACCGATCGGCTCCTGGGTATGGACGGGACACATCCTGCATCCCTCCTCCTGTATCCCTTTTCCCCACGCCTTGTTCCCCATCCCCGTGCTTGGTGACCCGCACTGGGAAGGCACCGAGGGCATTTATTCCCAGGAAGGGACAATGCTGGCAGAGGGCCCCCACAGCTGCCGAGCAGGGACGAGGTGATGGCACCAGTGTCGCCGACACATTGTACACTTCATGGCCAGGCCCAGGACTCGGTTTCCCGGCACGGCAAGAACCCCTCGACCCCATCGCCCTGTCCGGGGCGTCGCGGCTCTCCATCCCTGCTGCAGCGGGACTCCCGGGACCCCGCGTCGGCGGGCGGGGGACGCTCCCCGGTGCGGCACCCCGGGCTGCGAGCACCGCCGGGGCCGGTGGCCGGGACGATGCTGCCACCTGGTGCCACGGCACGGCGGCAGCGCCGGGACCGGCGTCGGCGTCGGGGGAAACACCGGGACCGGCAGCAGGGGTCGAGGGACAGCGCTGGGACCGGCAGCGGGGGCCGAGAGCCTTGTCGGGACTCCCGGAGCAGCCCCCGCCCGCTCCGCCCGGTGGGAGCCCGCCGGGACCAGGAGACCGCGGGATGCTGCCGGTCCCTCTCCCGACTCCGCACTGGGACGGGCCCCGACGCCAACTCAGATGGCACCGGTACCGGGAACGGCCGGGAATAGACGGGCGGGCTCGCCCCGACGGGAGGCGCGGCCGAGAGGGGCGGGAAGAACCGGTCCCGGTCCCTCTCCCTGTCCTGATTCCGGTCCCGGTCCAGGTCCAGGCCCCTGTCCCACTGCCGGTGTTGGAGAATGTCCCTGTCTCGGTGCCGGCGCCGGTGCTTGTCCCTGTGCATGCCCCTCTCCGTGTCCCTGTCCCGATGCCGGTCCCGATGCCGATCCTTGTCCCGCTACCGGTGTCGGTCCCTGTCCCTGTCCCGGTGCCGGTGCCGGTGCCGGTGCCGGTCCTTGTCCTGGCGCC
>WAAG01079805.1:158130-176187 GCA_013390105.1 Tichodroma muraria
CAGACCTGCTTGTCCCCCAGCCCCGGTTCACAGCCCCCACCCCGGCTCACCCCCCCTCCGTGGTGCTCCAGACCCCCCTCAGGCCCAGCCGGTGTTGGGGGTCCTGGGGTGCAGCCGGGAGTTCCAGGACCCATCTGTGAACACCCAAAACTGCACCCAGGTCCCCCCAGACCTCAAAGGGGGGCCGTGGAATCTGTGACACCTCCTCTAGGAAGGGAACGTGTTGGCACCCAGCACCACGTGAGCCCGTGGGAAGCCAACAGAGCAGCCAAACTGCAAACAGGTTTTATTTCCCTCTTCCTTTTAAAGTGTACTCACAAACGTGGTTTCTGGGGGCAGCAGCATCACTTGGGCGCTCAGCTTCAGACCTGCAATGGTGGACGAACTCCATCTGCAAAATGACGTTGAAAATCACACTGAAAAATCACGCCTGCAAACTCACATTGAAAAAAATCACACTAAAAAAATCCCATCTCCATTTTTTTGCCTCCCTCCCTCCATCCACACCCCCGCACATGTCTGGGAGTCACAGCACCGGGAGGAAAATTGACCCTGGAGACTCCCAAGGTCACCAGCACCGTGGTCAGATGAGCCTATGGGACTTTCCAGCTTCACATGCTCATAAAAACCCTCTCTGTGACTACTGAGACAAATTTACAGCTGTTTATCAAAATAAAGACGAGGGATGGAAATTAAAGAACAAGTGTTACCTGTGGCTCTTTCTTGAAGCCCCTGACACAGGAGCAGCCCCCAGTCCCAGCATTTGCTCCAGTGCCCCACGACACTCATCCCACAGCCCAGGACAAGGATGGGGGGGAAATCCCTCTGGCTGCAGCTGGGACCTGGCACTGCCCGTCCTGCTGTGGCTGTGGGAGCCCCAGTCCTGGTGCCAGTGGTGCCAAGGCAGGGTGGGCAGGGGAGGTGGGACCCCCCTGGCTCTTCGGAAGCTGCTGCGAGGCGTCGCAGTGAAAACCTCCAGGATCCCCCCGCCCCGACCGTGGAAAATTCCTCAAGTGGCTGCAAAGCTGGCGGCAGCGGGGGGAGCTGGGGGCTGAATCCAGGGGTCCCCTCTGGTCCCCCCAGCCAGGATATGCCAGCAAGGGAACAAGTGGCATTCTGAACATCTTCGCTTTCCAAAATGGCAGCTGAGACACTTGGCCAGCACGAGCACTGGGAAAACCCAGAGAAGAAAGTTGGAGAACCCAGAGCTGGCAGCGGGGGTCCGTGGGGGCCACCTCTCGTTCTGCCTGGGGTTGGCAGCTGCAGCCATCAGGAAGGCTGGGCAGCAGGACGAAGGAAGGCACAGAGGTCTTGGAAAGGCACTGGGATCTGCCTCCAGCTGCATCCCTGAGTTGGTGAGTGAGGACTGACTTTGCCTGGATCCACCCATCCCTGTCCAGACTCTGCAACCCCAGAACAGCATCTCCTGCTCAGTCAGACTGGGGGCAGTGAATTCACCAGCACAGGGGGGGGGGCTCTCTCCTCATGAACTACCCCTGGAGGGTTCCAATCCCACTGCACACAAAGAGATGTGGAAAAGAGAGAATGACGTTAAAAATCACAGAATAGTTTGGGTTGGAAGGGACCTTAAAGCTCATCTTGTTCCATCCTCTGCCATGGGCAGCTGATCTGGGCAACTTTTTCCTTGACAGGGAAACTGCTGCCCAGCGTGAACTATAAATACAAAGATAATTTTAATTAATTTATTTATTTCTTTACACATAACTGAAAGTGATGTTACAGTACATAAGTTATTTACAACTGTGCAGTAATGTGTTGCAAAATAAATTATCTAGAAGGCAGCAAAAGTACATTGTTAATGTATATAAAAACTGTACAGCATTTATGGGATACAATTTTTCTTTATATGAGTATTGGCTCTGTAGTGTTTTCAAGTTATGTTCTCAGAAAGAGAAACGAAATGCCCAAGATTAAAGGAAAAAATATATAAACCACGTGGATTTTACTCCATTAAAAACACAGTTGGCAAAGTCCTTTCTCTGCGTCGCCGTCTCCCCGGCCGTGCCGCCCCGGCGGCTCCTCTGCCCGTCCCCAGCGGTGGCAGCGGCTGCTGCGGGGCCACCGGCACATCCCAGAGCTGTCCCCGCTCCGGAGCCGCCGCTGTCCAACTCGGACACTGTCCTTTTGTTTCTAATTTTTTTTTTGTGATTTTTTTTGTAGCATTTTTTTTTGTTTTGTTTTGTTGGNAAGGAGCTGCGCCCGGCCCGCTGCCCCGCGGAGCCGCGTCAGTCCGGAAGCGAGGGACACGTCGTGAAGAAAGTGCAATTATTTCTCTTATTGTTTTGTTTTCTGCCGATAGCTGCTTCCTCCTCCTCTGACCAGGGATTCATCAGCAAGCGGTTAAGGGTGAATGTGAGCTCGACCGCCCGACCTCGGAGCGCTCCCGTCCTCGCCAGTGTTCAGTGATGTCTCCTGGCTTGGAACTGTCATGCCGGCAAGAGCACAAAGTCATCGTTCACGTCGACCATTGGCACATAGAACGAGGGCACCTCGTTCACGCAGAGGGATTTGTGCCCCGCGGGGTCCAGCTCCTGCACCTTCAGCTGCCACTCCATCCTCTGCACCGCGTTCAGGGCAGCTGCTTCGTGTTGCTGTCGCATGAGCAGGCACGTCTGGATTGGGAAACAACAACGGGACATGAGGGCTGAGCGGCAGCAAAGGCAGGGGACGGGCGGCCACCGCGGGCGCAGCGCTCAACGCAGCGAGGGATGCCGCACCCAGGACACCTGGATTTGGAACGTCTGCTGAGCCAAGCTCCAGCAGGAGCCAAGGCAAACCCGGAAGTTGGGGTCTGAAATGTCTGTCAGCGCTCCAGAGCCTCCACTCCCATGCAACACTGCCCTGAGAATCTCTGGACACCCACTCTGTGCTGGAAATGACTAAAGCAGCTCCCAGGCTCCAGCCACAGACGGAACCCTCCTGGAATGCCCCTGCCTGGAGCACGGGGCTCCCACAGCTCTCACCTTCATCCGGTCGTACTTGTCATCCACGTCCTGCAGCCAGGAAATGAACTGTCGCGCGTTGAAACGGTCTCTGACCGATTTGTTTTCGTCTCCCTAAGGACAGGACAGCAAAGGGAGTGACACGGGATTAGTTCTGTACTTTAGGCAGTCACAGGTCTCATACTCAGCCCTGTCCTGAGGTGGACACTCCTCGGAACCGCGGCGCCCGCAGCGAGGGAGGATGGACATCACTGCTGCCAGCTGCTCCTGCAGCCCTTTCCAGAGATTCAGCCTCAGATGGGGATGCACCCATGTGCACATACTTCCTGTTTCTCTCTGCTTTGCAGGCAACCTGAACGTGTCAGCCCATCACAGCACCTGCACCTCTCTGACTCCTTCAACTCACACCAGGATAGCAGCAGCACAGACACTCGGCTGGGAAATGCTGACGGATAAATCAGAGCTCCCAGATCAATACGCAGCTCGCTAATAAATCCCAGGATCCTGGCCCTGCCCAGGATCCCTCCTGCAATGCAGCAGTGTAACGTTTCTCTTCCCTTCCTTCCACAGCAAGAGACATCCCAGAGTGTAGCAAAGGAAACCATTCCAGTGTGCAGATGATGCTGACCAAGAAGGATTGAGGTTCCCAAGACTCACTGATAAAGCTGAGCCATCTCAGCTTCTAACAGACATGAACTCCCTGTATCCCATTCCTGTATCTATTTCCTTCCCCAGCACACGTGGGAACTGAGGCAGATTAGGCAAATGATGTTTCAAGTCACAGAATAGTTTGGATTGGAAGGGACCTTAAATCTCATCTCATCCTATCCCCTGCCATGGGACACCTTCCACTGTCCCAGGTGGCTCCAAGCTCCAATGTCCAACCTGGCCTTGGGCACTGCCAGGGATCCAGGGGCAGCCACAGCTGCTCTGGGCACCCTGTGCCAGGGCCTGTCCACCCTCACAGGGAACAATTCCTTCCCAATATCCCACCTAACCCTGCCCTCTGGGAACATCCTGTACCTGTGCCACGGTGGGTGACCTGAACAAGGAGAGAATTAGTAACTCTTGCCTCCATCCTTCCCTCCATTCTTCCAGAAAAACCCATCTCCCTCAGGGTCTTGCAGAGCCCCTGAGACACTTCCTCACCACTGAGCCAGGCACTGACCTGATTTTCCAGAGGCATGTTGTACACCTCGGAGTCCAGCAGCATGGTGCAGGCACTGAAGGGCACGGCCTGGTTGGCAATGGTCCTCGCTGCCCGGCAGTGCACCCTCAGGATCTCCTGCTCGCAGGAGACGATGAGCTTCTCCTGAGGAAGAGCAGAGCAGTGAGCGTGGCAGCCCCAGCCTCGCCAGCAGGGGGAATTCGGGGCCCGCTCCCCCCCGAGCGCCCCCTTACCCGCTCTATGCTGTGCTGCAGCCGCAGCTTCCCCCGCACGGCCTCCTGCTGCTTGAAGAGCTCCTTGAGCGGCTCCGCGAGCGACGGCGGCGGCGCGATCTGCGGGCACAGGCAGGGGGTGAGAGCAGCGCCTCTGTGGGGCGCAGCCGCCCCCCAAAATGTGTGTTGGCCACAGAGGGAGCAGGGACATCCCATGGGGCGCCTATGGAGACTGCGGAGAAGCTCTGCCACGGACAAAGTCCTGCTAGTTCTCAGTGAGGGTGAGGACTTGGCAAGAAAAAACAGAGCCTGACCCGCCCTCGTGCTGCAGGGCAGGGTGTGCAGCAAGGAGTGGAGCCTGGTCACAGTGACCCCTCTGCTCCAGCCTGGATCCCGGATTTACCACCTGCAGCACCAAGTTTACTGATGCATTTGTATTAGCGAGGCTGCTCCTGCAGCACAGCAGTGAAATGCTGATCCCAGTGCCAAGTCAGAGACTAGAGCTTGGGAAAATGATGTGAGGAGCTAAAAGCCATCTTCTTCCCGTGTTCCAGGTTTTCATTATCCTGTAACTACACTGCTGCAAGAGCAGTTCTATCTTTCAGCCTCAAATCCAGTGGATTCTTACAAACTTTGCTCTAAACCCTGACCAAACCTCAGGTCCCTCAGCACAGCCCAAGGTCTTCTCCGCAAAAATGCAGCAGCTCGGGAGCTGCATTTACCACAGAGCCAGGCACTCACCCAGGCTCAAGTTTGGTGTCATGTTCTAAAGGCAGGCTGGGGCACGTTGGCATTGCAAGGTGGTCACAGGGCACAGGGGACAACTTGGATGTGTCTGTAACGGTGAGGGGGGGACAGTTTCCGAGGCTAAAGAGAGAAGGCGACTCACCACTGGAATATGGAGCTTGCTTAGGGGTTTGCCATCCAATAGGTAGGAGCCTGTGTAGGTAACATACTCAGCGTAGCACTGCGGAGCTTGGGGAGTAATGTAGCACAGGATTTTCCGCTTCTCCTCAATCTTCTTCCTGATCTGGAGGTACTCGAAGTAGGGATTGGACCTGTCGCTGTGGTAAGGTTCGATGTCGTCCAGTTTGATGGCATCGACGATAGCTGCCAGTGTCTGCTGGATCATCTCCCTCGTCTGCTGGGTGGACGTGTTGATCTGCTGCTGCAGCTGCTGGTTGGAGCGCTGGAAGCGGCGTTTCCGCGGGTGCTGAGCCTGGGAATCGTCCTCCTCCGTGATGCGGCCTTTGGCACGCGTGACGGGCGCAGAGACGGGAGGAAATTCCTTCTCGGACGCGGCGGCGTTCTGCTTGTTTTGGTTGGCGAGCATCTGAGCCCGGTTCCTGGTAATCCGCTGAGGAATCTCTTCTATTTTGGGTGGTTTAGGAGCTTCTGCTACCGGTTTTTGTACTGGTTCAACAACTTCTGCTTGAGCGCTGCCGGGAGGCGCATCCGCCTGGGATGGCGGGGCCTGGCTCCCACCACGGGCCGCAGCACTGTCCGGTGGAACGCTGGCCTCGGAGCTGGCCACGGGCACAGGGCAGGGCTGGGAGCTGCCCTCTGCCACCCCACCAGCCAACGACAGCTCCTCGTGCACGGCCTCCACCTCTTTGCTCTCCACCTGGGCGGGCTCGGATGGGGGCTGCTGGAAAACCTGCGCCTCCGAGTCTTCCGCTGCCTTCTCCTCAGCTGCATTCAGCACTTCCGAGGTGGCTTCTTGTGCAGCCACTTCTGGTTTCTGCTCCTCTGCTGCTGGCTCTGTGTCCGTGGGCAGAGTGGCTGCTGCCTGGCTGGCCGGCGGCTCCTCCGGCTCACCGGACGCTATCACGGATGCGCCGGCTTTGATGATCCCAGCGCTCGGTTCCGAAGCTGCTGCTGCTGCTGCTGGGCTTTCCTCCACCGCTTCTGCCTCGGTCATCTCCGTCTCTGCAACGTCCTTAGGCTGGAGTGGCAGCTCTGGCAGAGAGAAGGGGCCAAGGTCCAACTCATCCTCGGTGTTGGTGAAGGGGTCGGGCCACGTCACCGCCTCCTCCGCATTCGCAGGTGCCGCGTTGCTGTTTTCCAAATAGTTGTTTTCTGGTGCAGCGACAACGTCGGCCTGAGGTTCTGCTGGCACACACGGGGGCTCTGCAGGGATCTCTGGTGCTTCTTCTGAAAGAGGTTTGCAGTTGTTGAAGAAGGTGTCTAACCTAGTAGGGGACATGTACGGAGCTTGCTCTTCGGCGTTTGCAATTTCTCCTGGAACTGCCTCCTCAGCATCCTCCTTGACTTCCTCCAGCCTCGGTTCAGACACTGACAGAGGGTATGAGATGGGAGAAACGGGGTAGGAAGTTTCTGTGGGAATGAAGGCTACTGGTGCGGGGTGAATCGGCTCTAGGGAACAGAGCGGCGGCTTAGGGGACTCGGAAAACCTCTGGGGAGATTTCATCAGAAGCTCCGAGCCCATGGACCAGGTGACAGAGTGCTCTGTGGGGTTGCCCATCAGGCTGGGAGGAATGGCAGTGTCTGGGTTTCGGGAAGGAGGGTTATCCCAGTCTATGCTGTTTTGTTCGGGCATTCCCGAACTAAAATGGTTCTCTTCGATGGGTGGTAGATAGGTGGATTCGGGTGGCATGATGGAGGCAGTGGCTTGCTGCTCCTCTGTGGTATCCAAGGGCATGCCGATGTCGGGGGGAAGAGCGCTTTCCACTGAAGGAGCCAGCAACTCATCCCTGTGCGAAGGGGAGGATTTTGCTTGTAAACCAGAAAAGACACTTTCGGGTGACTGGGCGACCCCGCTGACAGCTCCCGGTGCGCAGTGCAAAGCTTCCACTTTGGGGGAAGAAACTCCGTAATCCGGGGAGTAATACCCAGGAGACAAACACTGGAACTTCTCAGCAGGAACAGAGGGAAGGGGAACTTTCTCCTCCATTAAATGCTGCACTGGAGAGTCATAATTTGATGTTGCTGGGACACTTTGCTGTCTGAAAAACTTATCTCCAACGCTGAATTCCTCTTCGGGCGCCCTCCTGATATCCACTGAGATGGAGCGGTAGAGGTTCGAGGAGGGGATGGTGCGAGTCGGGGTCTGACTGGGGTTCTCGGGGAGCCCGCTGGAAACGTTGGTGTATCTGTCGAAGAAGGAAGGAGAGCAGGCGTTCATGGACATGGTGGAGATGGGCAGCGAGTGCTGAGAGTCCGCGCACTCGAACATCAGGTCCGTGTAGTCCTCGTTGCTGCACGACGGAGTCCTGGGCGTCTGCATCACCTCCTCGTAACTTGGGCAGGACACGACGGATGCCGGGGTCGGGACGCCCGTGGGCCGGTTCTGATCTGGCCTGGGAGATGCTGGGAGGATCTCTTTCAGCTGAGGACCCGTGATCCAGTCCTTGGAGTCTGTCCCCACAGCAGGCTGTGCCTTGTTTTCCGGTGACAAAATAGGAGTCAGGGGACCCAGCTCTTTGAGTTTCTTGTCCTTGAGCTGCGTGTCCAGTGTTAGCGGCTTTTTGGTTGGCAGATCCAGGCTCCTCTTGCGCACATCCTCTGAGCTTTTAAGTTTGTCCTTTAACTTGGGGTCTCCGGACCTGTGCCGCATTTTCTCCATTTGCTTCATTCTCTCCTTGTGCCTTTTGTGGCGTTCCTCGATCTCCAGGTCTTTCTGGCTCAGCATCCTCTCAAAGCTGGTCATCATCAAATCACCATCTCCCAGAAGTTTCTCCCTTGGCCTGGCATCCTTCTTGCTGCTGTCTTTGGAAAGGGTTATTTTTTCATTCCCATTGCTTATTTTTATGGACTCTGATTTGTCTTTGTCTTGATTCTCCTTAAGCTTCTCCTTCAGTTTGGTTTCACCGAATTTGAGGTTGTCCTCCTTGGATTTATCTTTAAAGGTGGTAACTTGAGGCCCGTCCTTATCTTTGAGGGTTGACTTTGGCTCATCTTTGTGATGTTTAAAGAAACCATCTGTGTGTTTGTCCCTATGCTTTTCCTTTTCCTCCTTCCATTTCTCCTTGTGTTTATCCCGCTTCTTTTTCTCTTTAGCTGTGCTGATGGTGCTGGAACTGTAAGTCTTTTCTTTCTCCGCCTTCTTTGACAGCTCTCTTTCAGAATCATTTTTATCCTTCTTTTCAGAAAATAAGTAATCAATGCTCTTCTCCGGTTCCTCATCAGCGTCTGCCTTCATGTTGTAGGAAGAGCCAAAAGCCTCCCCATCCACAGAGAAATCCTTCTCATAATGAGTGGAATCCTTCCTGCTGCTGGAGTCCTTGAATTCTTCTGATTTTTCCTTTTTCTCTGTCTTCTCTTTCTTTGCTTTTTCCTTCTCATGACTTTTCTTTGAGGAAGATGAGGAATGTCGGTGCCTCTCCTTCTCCTTGAGTTTGTCCTGAAGGCAGGGTAAAGGGAGAGAGTCCTTAAACTTTTCTTCAGCGGCATCGGTCAGAGAGAGGTTAGAAGACTCGAAGAGGCTGGTGAGTCCTGGCTCTTGCCCTCTGTCCGTGAAGCTGTCAGAGGAGATCTCGCTGATTTTGTCATTGGAGTCATCCCTGTAGTCATTCAGAGCCTCCTCCTCCAGCTTCTCCAGCAGGCTCTTCTCCGACTCCCCCCCTTTTGAAGACTTCTTCTCTTTGGAATGCTCCTTGTCCGGCTTCTCCTTATGTTTGCTTTTCACCTTGTCGTCACTGGTGTGTTTCTTCTCAACCTTTTCTGGGAGCTTTTGCTTGTTTTTCTTCTCCTGAGTGGAATCTATGGACATTCTTTCCTTCCTGTCCTTGTACTTCTCACTGGAGTCTTTATCTTTCTTCTCTTTGTGTTTCTCAAAGGAACTCTTCTCCTTCTTCTCCTTTCCCCCTTCTGATGTTCCTTTGTCCTTTTTCTTCTCCTTGGACTCCTTATCCTTCTGCTTCTCCGAGTGCTGCCGGTCAGACGAGTACTTGCGGTGCTTGTCGGGGTACAGCTCCTTCTCGGCCGCCGCGCCGTCGTCCTTGTCCTGCAGACTGTCCAGGCGATGCACCTCGCCGCCGGCCGCGTCGCCCACCTTGAACCCGCTCAGGCTGTAATCGTCCCTCTCGTCCTCGCTCTCATCCGTGAAGATGTCAGCGATGCTGTACCAGCTCTTCTCCTTGCCTTTCTTCTCATCCTTCTTCTCGGAGAAATCGTCTCTGTCTGTGGAAAAGTTTTTCTCTTTCTTCTCCTTCACCTGGTCAAAAGAACTCTTCCTCTCCTTGTCTTTGCTGTGAAGATCCTTGTACTTCTCCTTAGTTTCTTTCTTCTCTTTGAAACTCTTCTCTAGTTCTTTGTCCTTCAGGATTTTCTCTGGAGCAGCTTTTTCATTTTTCTCCTTGTCGGCTTCTTTGGATTTTTCCTTGTATTTTTCTGGCTTCACTTTTTCTTTTTTTTCTTTATCAGGAGCATCTTTCTTCTCCTTTTCCTTCCCAGAATGGTGCCTCTCCCAACTCTCCAGGGTTTTCCCACTGAACTCAGGGTCAGACTTATCCTTGAAGAATGTTTCACAGCCGTAGTCCTTGAAGTCATCTCGATAGGGCTCCTCCTGCTTCGTTTTGGGATCTTTTCGCTCTTTAGTGCCGTCAGAGGAATCTTTTCTGTCTTTGTTGGTTTCACTTGTGTCTTTTTCTTTCCTCTCCTTGCCAGTCTCCACAGAATCCTTCCTTTTCTTGTCCTTTTCAGGCAAATAACTGGGAGTAACTTTATGTCTGTCCGTTTGGTCCTTTTTCTTCTCGGAACTTTTCTCCACGTAATCCCTCTCCTTCTTCTTTAAGAAAGTGTCCTTTTCATTACGCTTCTCGTTGTATTCCTTCTTCTCTTTCATTTTATTTTCCTTTTTCTTGTCTTTAACTTCCTCTTTCACGGGTTCTATGATTAGTTTTGCCACGGTGTCGTTTTTAATCTCCCTGAAATCCGTTATTGGAGAATCCCAGCTGTCCTCACCCTTGAAATCAAAGGACGAATCAGAGGACAAGTCTGAAAACCACCTCTCCTGCTGATCATCCGAAAGGCTGAACTTCGTGTCCTCGCTTTCGGCAAACTGAGTCTTGTTATTGAACTCGTCAAACCCAGACTCGTCCCTGTAAAGTTTTTCTTTTTTGCATTTTTCCTTCTCTTCCTTGAAGGATTTTTCTTTCTCTAGTTTAGAAACCTTCTCCTCCTTCAGCTCATTCTTCTTCTCAGATTTGGACTGCTTGTCCTTTGACTTCTTCTTTCTCTCCTCCTTGTGTATTCTCGGCTTCTCCTCCTTTGGAGATTTCTCCTTGACAGTTTTCTCTTTTTCTGATTTACTCAATCCTTCTCTGAAGGATTTGCTCAGGTCTTTACTACCATCTTTGATTTTTCTTAACGATTTCTCCTCTTTTGAGGATTTTCCAGTCTCATCTTTAAACAACCACTCCTTCTCCTCCGCTTTACCTTTGGGGAGCTTTTCCTCCTTCTTACCATGTTCCCGATCGTGCTTTAACACTTTCAACTTGTTTTCGACTGGATTTTCTGTCTCTACTATCAAGCCTTTCTCAGGCTTTTGTTTAGAGTCCTCAAACTCAAAAGAAAATGTTTTGATTATTTTAATGTCTTGGCTGATGGGACACTGCCCCTTCTCCTTGTTTTTATGTTTGTGTTTTGTTTTATGCTTTTTAACAACCTTCCCCTCCTTGTCCAGCTTTGGAATTGCTCCATCCACATTGCTATGGAATGAATTCTTTTTCTCAGAAACAGTGTTGTGGGGGGTGTTTTTCTTTTTGTGCTCTGGTTTCTTCCTGACTGGCTTTAGTGACTCTAAGCTCGAGTCCTCGGACGAGTAGTCTGACTCGCTCGTCAGCCTCGTCCTGGTGGAGTCCGATAGGGAACTGACGTCTGACCAAGCTGGAGAAGATATGGTTTTCCAATTGTCCGTCCTCCAGTGCTTGGAGTGCTGCTCTGTAAGACTGGGATTGTGTTTCTGGGATGCTAAACTCCCATGCGAAGAGGTCGATGAGGCAGACAGAGAGTTAAACAAGGAGGATTCTTTTAGCACTAGCCTTGAGTCCTTTACACAGCTAGAGCTCTGTAGAGAGTCTCTATCATCCTCCTCACTCTCCACGTTTTCACTCTCTGATTCAGAGGAACAAAACTTGTCATTTTTTTTGCCAAACCGAACCTCTTTGCTTTTTGTCTCCTTCTTCCGCTTCTTTTTTACTTTGCTCTTCTCCTTGGGTGCCTTGGCGCTGGCGGGCTCCCGGATTTTGCTGCTGGGCAATATGGAGTGGGTGGAGAGGCGCAGCTTCTCCCCCGTGCCCACGGCCACGCTGGTCTCCTCCTCGTCCGAGCTGTCCGACAGGATGCGGTGGGCAGCTTTCTTTGGTGTAATTGTGTTATTTTTAGTATAAGTTTTCACTTCCATTTTGGGTATGGAAATGAAACTGTTTGCTTTAGTCTCTTTCCTGTAATCCTTTTTCAGCAAATGCTTGTCATCGACCGGCGGGACCCGGTCCTGCTCATCATCCTCATCGAATTCATACTCATCCTTCACCGGGGTGATGGTTTTGGGGGGCTCCTGGGCCTTGGGCTTGTGCTTCAAACCCTTCTCAAACTCTGAGTCTGTGTTATTGCCATCAACGGAGCTGGAGGGAGCGAAGGAAGGGGCGTCCTCCTCTTCTGAGGTCTCTGCAGAGAGAGAAGAACAGCGTGTTAAGGACTGCCAAGGATTCTGGGGAGGGAACATCACTGGTCTCCTGCACACACCAACCCCTGCAAACAGCCCCGATGCCTTTTGGCCTCACCCAGCCTCTGCAAGCTGGCAGCCAACAGCTCGGAATGCCAGGCTGGGGGATCTTTTTGGAAGGAAGCTCCTCCAGCTCCAACCTGCACGGGGTGTTCCTTAAAAATAATATCCTGAGTGTATCAAGAGAACTTTGGAACAGGGTTATGACTGCACACAGTGTAGATCAAGGCTCCCCAAAAGACTGAAAACTCTAACTTGCACTAATTAAAACCTGCAGAGCGCCCGCAGTGGTGGCACTGATGGAAGAGGCTCTGGCAGGGACAGCCTGGAAGCAGAACCTGAAACACCAACACTGGGACAGCTGAAGGACAGGAACACAGGGAGGGCACGCAAACCTCCTCCTCTCCACTGGAATTACCCACCTTCCAAAGGTAGGACACCCATTTACCTGCAACTGGCTTCCAATCCTACATCCCAACTGCACCAGGGAAGCGATCTCAATGCTGGCTTCCAGGGCCAGCAGCCCCCCAAGCTGAAGCTGGTGGTTATGCTGTCTGAATTTGGGTTACAG
This sequence comes from Tichodroma muraria, assembly GCA_013390105.1. Taxonomy (NCBI): domain Eukaryota; kingdom Metazoa; phylum Chordata; class Aves; order Passeriformes; family Sittidae; genus Tichodroma; species Tichodroma muraria. The sequence goes on from WAAG01079805.1 coordinate 170,732, forward strand.
CTACGGGTGGGCTCCTGAGCACGGCAGCATCTGACAAGAGTCTAACTTCACTGTCCTCTTAAGGTCTCTGTGTTAGCTGCAGGCCACAGCTGTCACTGCCACGGCCACAGAAAGGCCAGTCTCACCTGTGGAGCTCTCTTCGCTGGAGGGGTACGTGGTCTTCCCCAGGAGCAGGTTCACCATGGTGGGAGAATTCGCTACTTTCAAAGGTGTCTCGCCCTTCCTGTTGCTTTGATGAGGATTCCCTCCATAATGCAACAACAATTTCACCACCTGAAAAGAGAAACTGAGGTTTGAAGATGCTCGTGATGTTTTGATTCCAGTTTTTTTTTGCATGATCTTCATACACAACTAAAAGAGTGGTGTCTTCCGGACATGCCTTGTGGTACTAAAGTAAGAGAGAAGCCTCAGCAACAGTGCCAGGGAAATGGTGGAATCACCATCCCTGAAAGTGTTCAAAAAACATTTAGGGACAGGGCTTAGTGCTGCACTGGCAGCATCACGTTAATGGCTGGGCTCGATGATCGTGGAGTCTTTTCCAAAATTAACGATCCTGTGATTCTAAGAACCAACCTGGGCAGGAAAGAAGGGGGAAGAACAAGGCACAAAATCACACTCCTGTCCCAACTCCAGAAGAATGAACTATCCCCTGTGCAGGGGAGCACCAACTAAAACACTCAACAGCTCTGGGACACGGAAATTCACACAATCAGGGAATAATTTAGGCTGGAAGGGACCTTCAAGCCCATCCCACGCCACCCCCTGCCATGGGCAGCGACACCTTCCACTAACCCAGGCTGCTCCAAGCCCTGTCCATCCTGGCCTTGAACACAGATTCCTGCCCGCTCCATGGGAAATGAGACAAAAATACCCCGAATCTCTGTGTTTTCACAGCGGGCTGCTCGAAGCACAAGTTTCCAGAAGAGTCATTTAAAGCACAGCAGTGAATCCCAGCACCCCGACCTTGAAGTGGCCGTTGTTGGCCGCGTCGTGCAGGGGGGTGTCATCGTCCAGCCCCTTGGTGTTGACCTCGGCGCCCGCCGCCAGCAGCTGCTTGGCCACGTCGTAGTAGCCCCGGTTGCAGGCCTCGTGCAGAGCCGTCCAGCCTGCAAGGACAGGGACACTGGGTGACGCCTCAAGCTTCAGCTTTCACACTCTTTACGTTCTGTACTACCTCGGTGCGTGGTTCTCAGCTTCGCGTAAAGCATTTTGCGAGTTCTCCTCCCAGCTCAGTCAGACAGAACGGTTGGTTCTTTTCCAGCCCCAGAACCCAAGGACACCGCTCCAGCCTCAGGCCCAAAAAGTGCAACCAGCAGAGAATTGAGGGGAGCAAACTGGGAGGGTGGGACTGCATAACCTGGAATTGGACAGTTAACCTCAGTATGGAAATGGACCAAAACTTATAAAAGGGTGAAGACTCGTGACTCAGGGTCCACCTTGAGTGTAGCCACGGCTGGGCTCTTGTACTTCCCAAGGTGCATCCTTTGAAGGCTTTTTAATAAATACCTACTTTATTTCTTTAACTTTGTCTAGCCTCTGTTCCAGGTCAGCCTTTCACAGGCATCATCAGGACATGGCACCACCTTCACAGTGACACTGAGACACAGGGAAAGCCTGCAGGGTCAGTGTGCTCAGGGCTGCGTTGCTCTGATGGCCAAATTGGCTGTGTTTTCCCAGATCCCCATGGCACAGCAGGAAGGGAGCTGCAGCTCTGCCCTGCTACTCCTGCCAGGCAATCGAAGAATTGATCCCACTTCTCTCTCTGGTCACACCATGTGTTAGTCAGAGCATCTGCCAGACCTGACACAGCCCCTGGAAATGGAAAGGTATTTATGGGAAATAAGGAGAACTGCCGATGTCACGTGAAAGGCAGGTCTTAAATCCGTTCCCCTTTATACCATCATGAAATGGTTTGGGTTGTAAGGGATCTTAAAGCTCATCCATGAGCTGGCTCACCCCCAGCCATGGGCAGGGACACCTTCCACTACTCCAGGTTGCTCTAAGTCCTCTCCAATCTGGCCTTCAATGCTTCCAGCAATGGGGCAACCACAGATGCTCTGACCAACCTGTGCCAGGGCCTCACCACCGTCACAGGGAAGAATTTCTTCCCAATATCACATCTAACCCTGCCCTATGTCAGCTTAAGGCCATCCCCTCTTGTTCTGCTACTCCACTGTCCTGTGAAACGTCCCTGTCCAGCTTCTCTTAAGCAGCTTTAGGTTTGGCTTTAGGTTCCAACTCCTCTGTAAGGGAAATCCTGGTGCCCAGCCCAGGCCTGAGCTCAGAACTGCAGACAGGGCTCGAGAAAGCCCCCCCCCCCGATTTTCTGTGTGCTCTCCGAACAGGACCAGGACCTGAGCTTGGGGGGAAACCAAACAGCAGCGCCTCCACAGTAATGGCGGCTCCAGCTCTCAAACAAATCTCTGAAGAGCACAGAACAAAACATTTTATCGTGTTCAAACAGACTATTTTTAAGCAGAGCCTGTTTTGAAGTTTCCCAGCGCGGCTGCTCCGGTGTTTTGCTGATAGCGCCGTGGGAGCACGTTCCGTTACCTTCCCTTGGAGCCTTTGGAGGGGGCACCTGTGCCCGGAATTAATCACAACTGATACTTCAGTCTGGCACTGGGATTAATCATACGGGTGGAGGAACAGCCATATCTATTTATAGACCCAAAATCATGCAAAGAGAACAGCAAAGAGCAAAGCCAAGCTCTCAGACGTGCTGAAGAAAGGCTGATCCAGCCCCACCAAACAGCACCTTCATCACCCCTCCACCAGCATCCCATGGCTGCCTTCTCCCTGCAGGACTCAGGGTTGTTCCCATCTCATCCCACCGCCCCAAGCTGGAGCTCTGCAGAACTGCTGAGGAGGAGGAGAAGAAAGAGGAGGAGGAGATGGAGGTGGTACTATTCCTGAGCTGAGGGTCAGGATGGTCAACAACTCCTCCAACCTGGGTGCCTGCTGGGAGCCTAACCCTGCCCTCCACATTCCCTCTCCATCAGCAGCACCCCTACACTCAGTCCTTAAAAACAACTCCCAAAAATTCACAGGCATCAGCCCCCCAACTCCAGAGCGATGACTTCACAAACCCACTCTCAACAGTATTTCTGTGCACATAATTCCTTCTATTTTAAGTAAAAATAGAGCAAAACCAGCCCACCTCCCTTTGCAAATCCCCCTCCAGACTTCCAACACGGCACCCCTGTGGAAGGGCAGAAGGAAACGGTCCTGAGTGGCCTGGTCAGTTTTGGTCAGTGTGTGGAGCCACAACAGCTCCAGGGATTCTCTGGATCCTGGCCAGCCCAGCTTCACCACCTCAAGCAGACTGCAGCCTGGGAATTCTACTCCCAAACTCCAACAAGAAAACTGATGCTTTGGGGGATTTTTTAATGTGGATTTTTTTGTTTGGTTTGTTGTTTTTTTCACAGGGCAGAAAGACTTTTTCCTATTCAAAGAGCAAAAATCACAGCTTTTGGCAAACCCCCTCTTTCCAAGGCGCAACCCCATGTTAGAAACAACCTGCTTTTTCTGGTGGGAGTCATTCTTGGAGGTGGAACATGCAGCCAGGTGGGAAAAAAGCTGGGATTCCTGGGCTGTTACCTGCAAAGTCCTTCACATTGACATCTGCACCCTCGATGATGAGCTCCTTGATGCGCCGGGCGTCCCCGCGGATGGCAGCGCGATGCAGCCGAGTCTCTCCTCGCTCGTTTCTCTTATTTACTTTATCTTTGGTTTTGGAGGCAGAGTTGGGAGTTCCCTTCTGACAAACTGTAGACTGAGAGGGATGCTTTGGTGTTGTGTCAACTGCAGGGAGGAGAGAAACAGCGTCAGGGACTGCCGTTGTTCCACAGGATTCCTAAGCCCTTAGAGGGAGCTCGTGCACCACGTTTCGTCTCGGCTCTTCCCAAAATATTCACCACAAGGCAGCGAGAGGCAACCCAAGCTCCGGAGTGGATGTGAACAGAGCAGCCTGTGTTGTCCCACGGAGATGGGAACCACGGGCTGCCAGACCCACTGGAGAGCTGCAGTCCTGGCAAACACTGTGGGCAATCCCGTGACCCGGGAGCAGACAATGCAGCTCCTTACCCTCAAACCTCAATTCCCGAGGGAAGTGGCCTTTTTACCAAGCACATGTGAGGTCTGACGGCTTTGGGAGGAGACTGCATTTCCTGGGAGAACACTGGAATGCTCTGCAGCTTTTTCCCTTTTAGTTTTCCCAAATAACAGCAACATAAGCAGCGAGATTGGTGTTTTTTTGGCTAATAGCTGCAGTGTTGTGTGTAGGATGCGGATGTGAGCACAAGGACAGCACAGAGCCTCCAAAAACCGGGGTGGGGGGCACGTTTGCAACAGACAAAATTTACTAGAACACAAAATCCGTGGTAAACGCATTCCAGCTGCTCCATGCCTCGAGTTACAGCTGCAGTGGTTACACACCTTATCCCCTTCCAAGAGAAGAAACATTAAAACCCTACAGAGGATGACACTTTGTCTTTATTCACAATCCCCCTTTACTGAGATAGCCCAAGAGGCCAGTGGGACACACAGAGCTGAGGGGAGGAGGCTCCCATGGAACCAAAGCCCCAGCTGAGCAGCCAGGGCGGGCTGGGTGGTGGCCTGGATTGGGCACGAGGGACACTGGCCAAAGGAACGGCAGCCGGAGGCACGCGCAGATCCCAGTGACACCGTACCTGGAGTCACCCGCAGAGCCCTGTGGGAGCAGTGAAACCCCCAGAGAGCAGCAAACCAGCCCCCCTGCACCATGCCAGGGGTGACAGCTCAGCCCTGCTGCCGTACCCGAACCTCAGGTGACCCCGGGAACCGGGAATTCCGGACGTTTGGGAGCCTCTCGCCGCAGCTCCCACCTGCGCCCACCCTTCAGAGCAAACTCCCTCCCGGTCTCACCTGGGCTGTTTGCAGACTCTTCTGCTGTCATCTGCATGAGGAGAGCGACTTGCTGGCGCTCGGAGAGGGGGTACCCTGCCCGGATCCCCGAGAGGCCCATGCCGAAGAGCAGGCCAGGCTTCCTGGTGGCGGGCTCCTTTTTAATCCTCTTCCGCTCGGGACCCTGCTTCTCTGTGGGACAAGGACACAGGGACACAAGCCATGAATGCCACTGGAGCAGAAAGCCACGCTCCTGCCTGAGCACGGGACTGAGAGTGCCGGAAAGCTCGTGCCGAGTGCTGGATCCCTGTGCTGAGTGCTGATCCCTGTGCTGAATGCTGGATCCCTGTGCCGAGTGCTGGATCCCTGTGCCGAGTGCTGGATCCCTGTGCCGAGTGCTGGATCCCTGTGCTGAGTGCTGATCCCTGTGCTGAGTGCTGGATCCCTGTGCTGAGTGCTGATCCCTGTGCTGAGTGCTGGATCCCTGTGCTAAGTGCTGGATCCCTGTGCTGAGTGCTGGATCCCTGTGCTGAGTGCTGGATCCCTGTGCTGAGTGCTGATCCCTGTGCTGA
>WAAG01079805.1:183645-202374 GCA_013390105.1 Tichodroma muraria
TCGCTGCCATTTTTTTTTTTTTTTTTTCCTAAAGACAGTTTATTTAGTTAACTCTGAGGAACCCGAGAGCCAGAATTGTTGCTCTAGAAACCATTTTGAGAAAGATTATTTTAAAAGATTTAGCTCTGAACCAACTGTACTCAAACCATGTGCTTAGAGCAGTGCTGGCCAGCAGTGCCTCTGGGAGCCCACACCACAGAATCCTGGAATGGTTTAGGAGGGAAGGGACCTTAAAGCTCATCCTGTCCCATCCCCTGCCATGGGGGGGACACCTTCCACTATCCCAGGGTGCTCCAAACCTTGTCCAACCTGGCCTTGGGCACTTCCAGGGATCCAGGGGCAGCCACAGCTTCTTCAGGCAGCCTGTGCCAGGGCCTCCCCACCCCTCACAGGAAGGAATTCCTTCCCAATATCCCATCTGCTCCCCAACCATCCTGCAGCACCAGCTGCTGCCCCACGCCTGGCCAGGGTGTGTTGTGCTGCCCTTCCATGGGAGACAAACCCTCCTCTGATGTTTCTCTCCCCACATATGGAGCACCTACGTCAAGGCTGAGCCAGAGCCATCCGGGAAAAAAGCAACACACACCGTGCTAAGGAAAATGAGTCACGGCAACACATCAGGATGAGGATCCACGCTATTGTTTAAACACTTGAGAGGAGAAAAATACCCCACTAGAGGCAAAGAGAGAGCTTTGCTAGCTCCCAGCTCCCACGTCCTTACAGCTGAATTCCACGTGGCTGTGGGACATCCTGGCACACCCCCTCATGCACACACGGCAGCCCATGGACACAGCCTGGGAAGCAGGACCACGTTACATAAACCGCCCGGGGTCAGCCAGCAGCGACGGTGCAATCCCGCTCCTCCGAGGGCTGGGAGCGAGGCTGAGGGGCAGAACAAGCAGCAGCAGCCTCCCCTTCCTGCAGGAACGTAGGGTGGGCAGATGGCAGCCTTTGTTCCAGACAAAAGCCTGTCCTGCATGTCACACCTGCGTCCTCAGCCAGGTGCCACTGATGGCACTAGCACAGACTTGGGGGGACCCCTCCACCCCCAGAACGTGCAGCTGCTGAGCACCACAAACACGTCTGTACCTGCCTCTACCTCGAGCCAGGCCAAGGACCAGACAGGCTTGAAACAGTCGCAGTGGAGTGGTGCAAGAGCAGAGCAAGGTGCCAGGAAGTCTTTTCCTATCTCCACTAAGTCTTTCCCCATCGCCAGCATCTGATTCCTGGAGTTAACGATGTCAGGGAAGAGAAACAGGCTCCTGCTAAGCACCAGTCTGACTGTGCACATTGACCTGCAGCTCCCTGCTGGGATCTCCAACCCTGAGCCACTTCCTAACCACCAAACAGGGTGTTGAGACTCGCCTGCACCTCCCATTCACCTTCCCAGAGTCTGTGGGAGCCCAGTCTGTCTTTAAATGGGTCTGTGAGTGCCACGACCCCCTCCGGGTCTCCTCTGGGAGCTGGGCTGCTGCTACCCCTCAGCTCACCCGCTTCCCCAGGAAGGATGAGCTCTGCAGAGGAAGGGGAAGAGCTCTGCAGAGGAAAGGGAAGAGCTCTGCAGAGGAAGGGGAAGACGTCTGGAGGTAAGAGGCAGCGGGAAGCACAGGGGTAGCGGGGGAGCCCATGAGCTGGGGGGTCTCATGGGCTGCTGCTCCCACCTGGCAGCCACAGCCTCTCCCAGCAGCTCCCTCTGCTCTCCTCTGCCTTTGGGTTTCCTTCTCGCTGCCACCAGTGCAAACATTTCCAACATCTCTGCAGCCAGAGAGAGAGAGAGACGGAGCCCTGGGTAAAGCAGATCCCTGTCGTGACGTTCCAGCTGTCACAAGGGTCAGACAGCCCTGCAGCAAGTTTGGGCTTCAACTCACAACCCAGTACTGAACGTGGCACAAACACCCCCGACAAAACGCAGCTCCAGCTCTGGTTCATAGGCTTCGCCTGGCCCCAGCCGCCCCTGCAAAGGTGACACCCCAAGGGAAACACCACAGCAACCCAAAGTCTTGCAAATGGCACATGTTTAAAGAGAATTAATGAACGTTTGGAAACTCTCTCCCCAGACAGGGAGTTCAGAACACAAATCCATGGAAACACTGGGCCACCCTCAGGACACGTCACTGCCGTGTGTCCTGCCTGTGGAACAGCCCTCACTGCTGCAGTGGCACTCCTGGCCCTTCCAGACCTGCCCCCCTGACTCCTGAACCAGAGGAGACACATCCCACATCAGGCCACCTCCCAGGCTCACCACAGAGCACCCCCAAATACAGCCCTTGTACCATTTTCAAGCACATTCACAATTTTTAGCCTCTTTTATCTCCTTACACAATCACTGAGCTTTACCTGACCAGAACTATTGACAAATGCATATTTCCTAGGAGTATACAGCAAGGACCCACACGAACTCCTGTCCAGAAATCCACTGTTTTCTCCTTGCCAAAGCTTTGTGACAGCTCTTCCCAACTGCTAACAAATCCAACAGCCCATCCAGGAGCCTCATGCACCAGCCACTCTTCTGCTACAAGACTGACCTGCTCGACCAGATTCTACTTGCTGATTTTCTTTTAAAGACTACTCAGCCTTATTCCCTTGTTTTCCAAGTTCTCACAAGCAGGCACTGCTCCGTGGCTTGTCCCAGCCACAGTTCCTGAACTGGGATAGCTAGAAACAAGGAGAACAGACAAAAAGCTGAAGGAAGGGGGTCTCCTCACACAGCCATGGCTTGGTCCACCTAAAAAACATCACTGAGAACAGATGTGCACACGTGGAGCAGAGCAGTTATCCAGCCCCTTGTCCACGTGCCTCTTCCTTCAATTAAAAAATACAGGGAATTTGATACAGCACTTCCATAAGGATTGGCTGCACGCTGGATCCTGTGTGCTCCCCAGCAGCCCCAACACCCGGGGTCACGTGGCATTTCTGTACCTGTATCCGAGTCCTTTTGATCTCCATTTGTTCCGACAGTGAAAGGCAACTTGCGTTTGGTCGCTCGCTCTTTCACCTCTTTGCCGCCATCACTCCGGTCCAACTTTGGAGTCTTGGTTAGAGAAACTTTATCTTTATCCTGAAAAGAAAAGAGATCAAGGTCAACAAGAGCCTTCTCCAGACTGCGCTCACCTGATTCCCCAAATCCTGCACTGGCCTCATACAACATCCCTTCCCTTTCTGCTGAGGATTTCCAGAATCAGGGCTTGCCAACACAGCCTCCACCAAGATATAAAGCTCTACCATCACCAGAGAGAAGAGCCAGGCCAATCAAGGCTGCTGTGTGGTGCTAAATTCCAAACAATTCATGTGAAAAACGGAGCCAACACTTTGCATGAGGCTGAGGATGCACCTGGCCACAGGCACGGAGGGAAGGCAGGCTGGGCTGGGGGAATCTCAGGATTTCCAAATGCAACCACGCATCAAGAACGACCCACTCCCACACTGTATCTGTCCTGCTTGTTTGGGCTGGTTTGGATTTTAACGTCAAGCAGAAATGCTGCAAACTGCTCAAAAGCAGGGAGAGATTTTGAATGAACATCCCAAGCAAAAGTTACAGATACTGAGACAGATGAGAGATTTCACATGACCAGGGAGAGCTGGCTCCCAGCTCAAACTCCAGGAGCCCGATGTGCCGGGAATGCACAGCCCCAGGTCATGCCCCGTGTTTTTTGTATGTGAGGAACAGGATTATTTTAAGTGAGCAGTTCTGGACTGACCACTGTGCCTCTGCCTGAACAACAAGGGCAGCACAAGCGGCTTTGGCACAGATCTGATTTCAACAACCCAGCAAAACCCAGACTCTGCGCTTTAGAGGCAGAGTAAGATTAAACACAAGAACCTCAGTACACGAAATCATGCCAGAGCGTGGCTGGAAGCTCAGAAGAGCCGACCTAAGAGCATTCCCTTGTTTAGAGAACACAGTCCCGCTGTCTGGCCCCGGCAGGTGGCCCCGGTGCCAGCAGTCACAGGACTGCGGTGTCACTGTCACCGTGCGTGTCGCTCCTTCCTCTTCCCGTGTCTGTCTGGAGCCCACACCTCACCCACAGAAGCAAGAGAAGCCCCTGACTCGCCCCAGGGGGACGTGTCTGCACGTCCCAGCGTGACAGCCCCGGGGCCGCCCTCGCCTCGCTCCAGCGAGGAGGAAGGAAATGGGCTGGGGAATCCCTTTTTTGGTAAAGCAACAGAAACAAACCTGCCTGGCAGGGCTCTGTGGCGGGAGGCAGCCAAGGCACGCTCGGAGCCCCAGCAAGGGCAGCCCTGCTGGAGAGCAGCCGGCGAGCACCGGCCCCCGAGCGACGGGACAGAGCCCCCCCAGCCAAAATAAACACTCCAGCATTTCCTTCAAACCCTCCAGATTGAAAAGCTTTTGCTTTATGCTTTCTGAGGTGAACAAAAATAGTTTGGAATAACAAACGATGCCACTTCTACTGCTCTGAGGTGGCAGTGAGGCCAGGGAGCTTCCATCACCTGCCAGGAATGTCGTGTTGTGAGCAGGTACCCATGTCTGTGCTAGTTCTAGGATTCTATGAAATATTTTATCAAAGGAATAAAATAAAACGTGTATGTTTCCTGAAAAAAGCCACCAAATAAATAATGCACCTTTTCTCACAGTGGCCATTCACACTCTGAACTTTTCCTTGTATCTACCTGAATAAAAGGCATCTCTGAACACTTCAGACAGGACTCTGTGAGGCTCCTGCAGGGTGAAGCAGTCAGGGCACCACAGCTGTCAGAGTTCAAGAAGCATCTGGATGATGCTCTTAGACATACAGGTAGGTTTTCTGCTGGATTAATGCTGCCTGGGATCTTGGTGCACTCAGGAGTGAGAAAAAGGGCAGGAACAGGTAAAAATGCAGCTCATCCTAGAAGTTTGAGTCATGGAATTGTTTGGGTTGGAAGGACCTTTAGCTCATCCACTCCCACCTCCTGCCATGGGCAGGGACACCTTCCACTGTCCCAGGTTGCTAAAAGCCCCGTCCAACCTGGCCCTGGGCACTGCCAGGGATCCAGGAGCAGCCACAGCTGCTCTGGGCACCCTGTGCCAGGGCATCAGCACCCTCACAGGGAAGAATTTCTCCCCAATATCCCATTTAACCCCCCCCCGTCAGTTTAAAGCCATAGCTATTGCCATGTTGCTAAAATCTCCCTGTCGGAGGAGAGACGGAGTAGAGGAATTATGAAAAAACCCTTCGGAGAGCAGAGGGTGAGCCCAGCGTGGCCCTGGCAGTGTCCATGTGAATCCTGGCGCTGGGCACGCTCGGGCAGAGCTTCCTCTGCACCCTCCCCAGCGCTCGGAGCTGCTGATCCACTCAGCTCAGCACAATTAAATACCAGGCGGCGGAGGAAGCGGCGGCAGCGCCGGCACCGCTTTGAAGATTAATTCGTACAGTAGCACAACGATAACCTTTCCTACTAATTGGAGCAAGGAAGATCCAGACTTTGCTTCCCCCTGGAAAGCAGCGACCTGCTGGGGATGCCTGCAGCAGCGGGTGGAACATCAAGGCAGTTGGAGAGTCCAACTCCTGAAAGTTTTCGTTTTCTTATTTTAAGCTTTACTTCTCTAATTATTTCCAATTCTGTAATGAGGAATGTCGTACTTGAGTAAAACCTGGTTTCACTTTTAGGTCTTCTCATGTTTAAAGTAAGCTCAGACTCATCAGAATCAGGTTTCACAAATGGAACAAATCCAAATTATAATCACAAAATCCTGGAATGGTTTGGGTTGGAAGAGACCTCAAAGCTCATCTCATCCCAACCCTTTTTGCCACAGGCAGGGACACCTTCCACTAGATCAGGCTGTTCAGAGCCCCATCCAGCCTGGCCTTGCTTGACACTGCAGTGAAACTCGCATGAACAGCCCTGTGTGAGAGCTGGGGCCCTCCAAGGCCGGGACAGGAGTTTGGGGATGGGGAAGAGTCGAGAGCTCAGCAGCAACAACAAGTTCCCCTTTGCAGGTGTTAATAAAAGCTGCTTTGGCAAAAGGGACTCAGCAGCTGTGAGTGCAGAAAAAAATCCCCTCCTGCCACATTACACTTGCAGTAGAGTTACTGTATGAGTAACAACCCACCTTGAGCTACTCTTGCAAAAGTGAAAAGATGCATCACAAGTCGCTCTCAGTTGCTGCGGTCGGAGCACAAACCCACCAGGAACTGGCCCCAGCAGCCACCCAGAGTGAGATGCTGCAGGATGGGGATGGAAGGGCTTCTCCCATCAGCACCACGGACCCTGATACCAATCTGCTCAAGGCACTTGCGACACACAAACTGGCCAAAGGCCAGCTCTCAGAGCAAAAACAATCTTGTGGGGTTTTTTTAATGCAGATTTCTGCGAAACAGAGCCACTTAGATGGGGCTCTGAGCAACCTGACCTAGTGGAAGGGAGGAGATGAGCTTTAAGGTCCCTTCCAACCCAAACCAGTCCGTGATTCTATGATTTACAAAGCCATGCAAAGGAATCTGTATTTCCAGCCCCGTCACCTCGCTCAGCACAGCGCTTCTGCAGAGACTTGCACTGCCAGCCCTGGAAATCCCCAAAGCCCTTTGTTCTCCAAAACCAGCTCCAAGCACTTCAGGTTGTGATGTCAGTAAAAATTAGGCAGCAACAAACAAAACCAGCACGGGCAGCCTGGGAGGAGAAGCCCAGGAGGGCTCCAAGGCCGGAGGCCCGGGCCATGCCCCACTTCAGACTGCTGCTGTGGGCAAACAACCCACGCTGCAAAAAAGCAAATGCTGCCACAGAGGGACCTTCCTGGCACCAGGGGGTCTGTCCTGGCTCTGCCAGCGGGAAGGGAGAGGGCGCAGAAGGTTCCCACCCTGCATTACAAAAAGGAATGGACACTGTTTTACCCAGAAAGCAGCTGGACGTGGTGAAAACCAAACAATTCCCCAAATCTGGGCCCCTCGTAGCCTCCCCAAAGCCAGAGTACAACACATACACACACACAAAGCTGCAGAAAGTCTGAATTTGTGTTGTTATCAATGCTGCAATAAAACATGTGGAGCGTGGAGGTGACTGGAGCTGAAGTCCCGTTCCTGTGAGCCTCAGGCACCAAAGTTTGTAAGAAATATGACCCAGTGATGAGCACTGGCTGATTAACTTCACTGAAATGTCATCTCTTCAGTCACCCAGATACCCTGCAGGTTTCACACCCCAGTGGGTGACTCTGTGCTGGACACAGAGCTCAGCACTCACTCATCCAGTCTGGAAAGCCCTGACAGCACAACAGACTTCATGAAGAACCGAAAAACAAGGACCATGTTCCCTTTTCTGAAAAGGGGAGAAGGGGAAGGAGAAAAACCTCAATTTTTTTTAACCTCTGCCAGCTCCTACAAGCAAAAACCAGGGTAACTGCTGCTCTGCTTGGTGTTCACTGCAGCAAAAATGCACTTTTGACTATGTAAGAGGGAGTATTTCCCCATAAAGAGGCAAAGGCTGTGCTGAGCACACGGTGTAACCACGCAGCCAGGCCAGGCCCATCAGGAAATGCTTCTGACAACTGATATAACCCTTGCTGTGGTGCTCCGCTCTGCCTAAGTCATGAGTAATCTCCTCCTGCTACGGGGATCTGTGGATCTAGACCAGAAAGGAGAATTATTCATATAAGGCATGCAGATTTTTACAAAAGCCTTCAGGCTGAAGGGAGCAGGAGGAGCCTGGGGGCTGCCAGCACCCGCCCCGGGCAGGCTTGTGCAGCCTTATAAGGGCTCCACTAAGCCCGGGAGAAACAGCTCCCCATCCAACAGCACGGAGCACCCAACGCCCTCAGACACGCTCCTTAAACCACCTCGCTCTCAGGGCTGCATCCCACTGGTTCCTAAGTCCCTCCCGTGGAGGGGCAGGGAGCAGAGAGCCAGAAGTTCCCTCCTGTAAGGAGCTCTGCTACTGCCAGGCAGCAGCTCACAGCCTCTTCCTCGAAGCAGGAGCCCTCTGGAGCAGGGCAGCTCCCCTGGGAGCCTGCTAAGGGATCGAGCATGGAACTCAGGTGCAAAAGTTGGTGTCACAGAATCCTGGAATGGTCTGGGTGGGAAGGGACCTCAAAATTCATCTGGTCCCATCCCCTGCCATGGGCAGGGACACCTTCCACTTTTCCAGGTTGCTCCAAGCCCCGTCCAACCTGGCCTTGGGCACTTCCAGGGATCCAGGAAGAGCCATGGCCTCTCTGGGCACCCTGTGCCAGGGCCTCCCCACCCTCAGAGGGAAGGATTTCTTCCCAATATCCCATCTAAACCTGTCCTCCTTCAGCTCAAGGCCAGTCCCCTTGTCCCCTGTGCAGCACCAGGACCCCCCTTCATCTGCCAGAGCTGCAGCCCAGGCTGTAAAGCCTGTTTAAGGCCAAATCAACTATTGATATTAAGGTCCCATTAAGAGGAAAACACTTGGTTGGCATCACTTTTCCAGGTTCTCCCCGCGCCCACGGCAGGTCCCTGTGCCCGACCCGGGCTCTGCCCTCCCTCTCCAGCCTCACAGGGAAGCTGTGCCAAGTCCCAGCTCGGCCCTTTGAAGGTGTTGACAAAGGCAAGATAAAATGCAAGGCAGCGGTTGCTGACAGGCAGGTACAGCAGCGTCTGCAGGGAGGAGGTCGAAGTGCTTTTCCCCTGAGTCACTGCTCCAGCTCAGCTTCAGAATTAACCAGAAACAGGGCAAAAGCCACTCACAGGCTGGAGCTCAGCTCAGCCCCTGGAACACAAGGGCCTGTGAGCGTCTCCTCCGTTGAAAAAGCCAGAATTAAAGGAGCAGAAACTCTACCCCGTGCCCTCTCAGTGCCACTCTGGGCAGGCCTGCCTCTGGATGGGAGGCAGGAATTGTGTCCTAGTTATTTAGCCAGCGGGAGATAACTCCGCTTCCCGGCGTGCCGCGCGCCGCTCGACAAACCTGCTCTGTAAATAACACGCAGCCTTTAAGCTGCCGGGAGTGGATGGAATAAAACGGGAGCTGATTCATATTCCAACTGATCCTCTCCCTCCCCAAGCACCTGCGCCAGCATTAAGCTTCTTACCCAGCGCAGAGCGAGCCCGTATTTACATACCCCGCGCCGCCGGGCACAGCCTCCTTTGCCAGGGTAAACGCTGGCATCTTCCCGGCGCTACCGGGCAGCTGCTCCCCCTCCAACGTCCCTAATCCCAGATTTTGCCCCCTCCTAGAAGCCCCACGCTGTGCCCAGCTGCACTTGCAGTGGCACAGAAAGGGGAATGTGGCAGATGCCACCAAGGTGCTCCATAACCAAATGCTGTTGGTTGTTTTGTATTTTTCTCATTTTGTCAATAATACGAGCTCAGTCCTACAAGGAGTTTCTGCCATCACTGGGGTGGGATTGCAGGGGAAGTGACGGAGCTGGGGCTCACCATGCTCAGCTTCAGCTCCCGGGGCCTGGCAGAAACTCCCAGGGGAATGCTGAGAAACTGGAGCAAGGAGATGAAAGGGAAGTGGATGAGATTTGTTCCTTAGCAGAATTCAGTAACTATAGGTTTTCATGTTTATTTAAAGGTAACATTCGCACAGTTTTCTGCACAGCTATTGACTGGAAATGACTGATACTGAGAAGGAGGGAAAAAGCTGAATGAGAGCAGACTGGGCTCATGCCTGGAGCAAAATGGTATGAAGAGGAGAAGTGTGAAGGTATTTGTTCTTAAACTCAGATTTCACTTCAGTAGTTTCACCTAAGCCACGCCAAAAACCAGACAACACCTCAAATCAACTCTCAGAAGCAGCAATTTCAGCAGAGAAACTCCTGGGCTGAGCCTGGTCCAGCCGTGCTGCTGGGGAAAGCCAGACCAGCCGTGCTGACAAGGACCTGGATCTCCATCCAGAGGAGGAGAAGCTCCTCCCTCAGCCAGCACGCACTTGCACCATCACCACATCACTTAGGTATACACAGCTTAGTGCAGAACCCCCTAAAAACACACAGAACTTGCAAAAGATAATCTTCCAAAGCATTCCCTGTTGCTCAGCTGACTTGGGTCCAGGTGAGCACAGCACTTCCTGGGAAGGACTGCAGCCACAGGGGAATAAACCCAACCCCATCAGCTGGCAGAGCACCAACACACCAATGTAAATCCCCGGGTAAGGGCCCAGGGCACCCTCCCACCACGAGAAACAATGCCATGGCTTCAAAACTCCAGGCTCAAAGAGCAGCATCCCCAAAGGAAGGCAGGTGGCCCAAACACGTTACCTTTTTCCCCGTTTGTTTCTCCACCATGTCGTTGCTGAGAGAGAAATCTTCTGACTGTGGTGTTTTAGAACACCCACCCTTGGGCATCGTTCTGCCTTCCTTACTTGATCTTCATTTATGCTGCCATCGCCTCATCATCGACCGTCTGTTGGGAGAGAGGAAAAGGGCGGTCAGACATCTCAAAAGGAACTCTCCACTGTGGGGGGAAAGACAAAACCCCCTTCCAACCCCTGGATGGCAACACCAGGATGGCAGAGCACCCTCAAATGTGGAAAAGGCTGCAGCAGGCTCCTGCCACCTTCCCAGAGAGTAACAGAGGTGCTGCAAGGAATCACACGTGGAATCACACAGAATCACTGAGCTTGGAAAAGACCTCCCAGAACATCGAGTCCAACCTGTGCCCAATCCCAACCCTGTCACCAGCCCAGAGCACTGAGTGCCACATCCAGGCCTTCCTTGGATGACACCTCCAGGGATGAGAACTCTGCCATCTCCCTGGGCAGACCCTTCCAATGCCTGACAACCCTTTCCATGAAGAAATTCCTCCTGATTTCCAGCCTGAACCTCCCCTGGCACAGCCTGAGGCTGTTTCCTCTCATCCTATCACTTGTTTCCTGGGAAAAGAGGCCAACTCCAAACTGGATCCTGCAGCTGCAGACACGGCTTGTTTCATATGCAAGGAACAGCCTAGAAGGGATCAAGTCCCACCAAAGAGCAACAGCCCTCCTGCTCTTCATCCACAGCATCAGCCCAAGCCCACATAAGGCTTCCTGCAGCTGTGGCTCTGTCCTGAGTGCAGGGACACGGGGACAGACCCCGGGCTGGGACAGCCCTGCGCCCCAGCTTGCCACACTGAATTCCCAGACACACTTGCAGAACCAAACAAATTACGAAACGTCCATTAAAAATGCACTTTTGGAACAAGCTGCCGTTGTGAGATGGGAGCAGGAAGAGGGGTTTGTCACGGCTCCTCACCCTGCTCCGCACCTTGGCCTGGGAAAGCCAACCTGGAGAGGACAAAGCGCTCCTGTTCCTCGTGTGTTGCCTGGTTACAGGGCTGGAAAGACAACTGAAATGTGAAATACAGCGAGGCACAGGCTGGAGCAGGGCTCAGGAACACCAGCTGGAGCCAAGGCCCTTTTAGGTGAACAAGAATACCTTCTCTCCCGAGACCAGAGGCTGGAAAGCATCAGTGGAACCGGGTATCACTGAGGAGTGACCCCCAGCAACCCCAACAGCAACTGGGCTCCTCGGCCTGAGGCTGGAAAGGCACAGACAGGAACTTTTCCCCACGTAATTGTCACCTGCCAGCTCTAAATTGCACCCATTTACATCTTACAGCGGCAGCTCTGCAGAGCTACAACTGAAGGAAATTGTCCAGGGAGATGGGAATTCTCAGAGAGGAGAGACAAGTCGTGTATTTAGAAGTTCCCTGGAAATCCCTTCAAAATCTGTTCCATTTATGCCTCAGAGGCCTTGGGACACTTCGGGTTGTTGTTTTTTTTTATTGTCGCTGCTCTTAAAGGTGGTTCAGGGGCCCCAGCCCAGCCCTGAAGCAGCACAAATTCCCAGACCAAAGCACCAGGCACAGACAGTGCTGGTGTTTCCAGCAGGAGACTGCTTCCCAAGGCAGCTAATTCTCCAGCCCAGCCCCTCTGCCTGGGCTGTGGGATGGTTGTTTTCTGTATTTAAGAACAAAACTTCGGGTACTGAGAAAACACCTCCCTGTGTCCTCCTGCTCGACACTGGGACCGCTGAGCTTTGGGACAGCCCACCAGAGCCCACAGGGCCCCCTCCATGCTGCACATCCATTGGGTCCCTGCAGGAGCAGCTCCAGCCCTTCCCAGCCCCAGGAATCTCTTTCTGCTAGGCATCATTAGCCAGCTGGGAAAATGTAAGAATTATTTCCCCTCGGTTTCTCTTACAGGGGCTCATTAAGGTGCAGGTACAGGGGAAAGGAGCGCGTGCCTGGGAGGAGGCAGGAGCAGAGGACAATACTCCCTTCAATATTCACTGCAAATCTAAGAGGTGGAAATTCAGATGAAGTGCTGGGCAAGGGAAATTTATTTACACTTTGCAATTGATATTAAACCCAAGCAGCTTCACCTCTGCTGACAGTGGGACCGGGCCACGCTCTGCTCCCACCAGCAGCCAAAACCCAACCCCAAAAACGTCACCAGTGCCAGTGCCTCGCTCAAAGCACCCCACCACCCCTGCCAAACTATTCCCCAAAAAATCGTGCCCACTCCCAAGTCTTTGTGGCTGCTTGTACCAGGGTAGGCACCTATTCACGTGGAGCTTCCAAAACCTGTTTAACTGAGAAAAGGCCAGACGGGTGCCAGATTAATTCTGCGCCCCTTCTGTTCGCGGAGCTGACTCATTACACTTGGAAAGCCGGCTGCCTCTCCGGGTAAACACAGCCCTGGCCTGTTCCACAGCTTGCAGGGAGTATCACATTTGCACAACAATTACCGACAACGACGCAGCCTTCGTTTCATTTTTAAGCACGTTTAATAAGTTCGTTTCATTTTTAAGCACGTTTAATAAGAGTCAGAGGGGAGGCACAGATTCCCGGCTGGAAGAGCCTTCCCCAGCTCACAACAGAGCATTTGCAGAGTGGCAAATCTAGGGCTGCAGAACGACAATTTGGCTTCAGTCCCTCATGATTTAGGAGCTGGACGAACCATCCCCTTTCCACGATGCCCCTCTCAAGCTCACCTCCCTACAGGAGACAACCAGCACCCTTCCTATTTCACAAACAATTAACTCAGCTCCTTGGAGGAGCTGATTACATGTGGCTGCACAATACCAAGTGGGAGACCGAGTGAGCTCAACAGAATATAATCCCTCGTACTTGTCCGGGAAAACAAAGGAGCTGTTTACCCCTGGCCAGGGGCCAGTCCTGGCTGCGCGCGGCCGGCCCGGTGCACACCAGGCCCCCAGCCCGGCCACAGCAGATCCGCTGCTGGAGAGGCTGGATCCCACACAATCCCCTGGGAAAGTGCTGAATAGAGAGGGAGCCTGGCCTGGGATGGACTGGCCTGGGTATGGCAGCTCCTGCTGTTTCAGGATGGCTGGATCCAGCAGGGAAGGCTCTGGTGGTCCCAGTCCATGGAGTCCTATGAGTCCATGCAGTCTATGGAGTCCTACTGACAGCCAGGGGAAAGCTGGAAGAGCAGGGATGACACCCAGACCAGTCACCCTGCTCTAGACTGGGAGCCCTCCTGGTCATCACCACCCCAGATGGGAGTCAGAGGCCCCAAAGCATTCCCGAACACCCTCCCAGAGGATGGAGGAACAGGACTCTCTGGAACACAATCAGGAGCAGGGCTGGAGCCATGCGGAATAAGCCTGGATGAGAATGGCAGAGCCAGCCCCGGGCACACCCACCCACGCCCATCCCCTGTCCCCTAGATGGGCCAAGGAAACAGTTGAAAATGGTTTTTATTTTGCCCAGGGCATACCAAGTCCGAGCCACACACTGAGACCAAACACGTCTGTGAAGGACCTCAAAAGACCACGGTCCCGAAAGGGATGGAAGGGAAGGGGGTGTCATCTGGCCCTTGGAGGGAGGAGGAGGATGAGGATGAAAGCACTGCTGGCTTCAACCCCAGGACATCTGGGCAGCCGGGAGGCAGCGTGGGAGCAGTGGCACCCATTAGCCAGGCAGGCTCCCAGTGAAGGCGATGGGCAAACTGGGACAGGCACAGAGAACAAGGACGAAGCCCAGCGAGAGACTCCAGCCCCTGCCAGACAGCACCAACACTGGGCCCCACAGGAGAGCAGCCCCTCATTAACCAACCCTGTGGATCCCCATGTACATTTAAACTTCCCACCCCTACCCCTCCTGCTTCATGGAACCAGTGAGCAACACCCTAACATCTCTATCTGTGCCAGGGGCAGGGACACCTTCCACTGGACCAGGCTGCTGCAAGCCCCATCCAACCTGGCCTTGGACACTTCCAGGGATGGGGCAGCTTCTTCGGGCAACCTCCCCACCCTCCCAAGAAAGAATAAAGAACATTTCCAGATGTATCTGCAAGGGGAATGACAGCCTTTCCTGGTCCCAGCCCTCCTTCCCTGCCCTCCCGCAGAGCAGCCAAACTCCTGCCATTCAATCTGAAGCCACAACAAATGAGCTCATGCCCACGATCTGTGCATTGGAGCCTGCCCGTACCCCGCCAGCTTGGAGTAAAAAAGATTGTGGAGCCTTCTTTAAATGCCAGAATAGGAGGGAGTTGGCTGGAGGCTCCTGCCCGTGCAAACCCCTCGATGCAATTAGAGCCCCAGACATTATTTGCACAGATCCAATACGTTTGGTCTGAAAAGGTTGGAATAGGAACAAGCCTGTGAAAACCAAAAAATTTTAACACTTCAGTCTCCTTTTGAGGACGCTGTCTTAAATAATTGAAAATTGTCTTAGATTAATAACTCACACCCACAATTTGACACTTGTCCCTCAGCTCTGGAAAGCAAAGGGAAAAAAACAAGAGCTGACGTCTTTCAACACACAGAATCACTCAATCCCAGAATGGTTTGAGATGGAAGTGACCTCAAAGCTCATCCCGTTCCACCCCCTGCCATGGGCAGGGCCACCTTCCACTCGAGCAGGCTGCTCCAAGCCCTTCCCAACACTTCCAGGGATGAGGCAGCCACGGCTTCTCAGAAATGCCTCAGCCTCAACCCAGCCCCGCTTCACGTTCAGGCTGCTCCACCAACGCGTCCCCAGCACCTGCCCAGCACCAGGTTATCCTCCACCTGTCTGGCCAACATTCAGAGCAATTCTGAGCCACAATTCATCCCTAAAACTGCCTGTGAGCACCAGAAAGATGTGCAGCTTGGGGAACAAGGAGCAATTGTTCTTTGTGCTCCAGCTCGGCTCCGGAAGAGCAAAGTCCATGGTTTTCCACAGTGAGTACACACGGCCGGGAGCAGCAGGAGCCCTGCAAACCTGCACAGCAAACACAGGTGGTTTCCTCAGCACATGACAATGGGTAATCACAAAGATTAGCTATTATTGAGATAGAGCAGTGCAAGGTGCTAATTCTTACAGCCAGAACTCAAACGAAGGAGAGTGGAGAGCCCGCATTTCCTGGAGCGCAGTCCGTGGGGAAGCACCGTCACCTGGTGTCACAGCTGGGCTCACCCCGGTCTCACAGCTCCATCCTGTCCTCACCTTCAACTCCTCATGCTTCCTTACCCTGGGGACCTGTTACCTGTTTGTTCCTGGCTTTTGGAAGGGGATGTCACTCCTTATCAGGAGTTCTTTCAGACGACACATCTTTCTTCACTTTGCTCGGCTTCTCCTTTCCTGTTCTCAGTCATTGTCTGGTCGCAACTAACTGTCCTTTCGTCCACCTTTCCAAAATGTTTATTCTGCCTTACCCCATATATCCTGACCTCCTGATATCCTGCAACGACTGGCTTGGACAAGGCTTGCTGTTCTCTCAAATACACACCAGCCAAGTAAACTTACTAAGCTGGAATCATGGAATGCCAGACAGGGACAGAAGGGACCTTAAAGCCCATCTCAATCCACCCCTGCCAGGGCAGGGACACCTTCCGTACATCAGGTTGCTCCAAATCCTGCCCAACCTGGCCTTGAACACTTCCAGGGATGGGGCAGCCACAGCTGCCCTGGGCTACCTGTGCCGTGGCCTCACCACCCTCACCATAACAAAATATAATGATCCAACAGCCTAAGTTACTTAAATTAAACTGAATTAAATAATATTACTGAATTACAGCAGCTGTTAGTATTTCAATCTTTTGTGGGACAGATGCCTCTTCCCAGAGTTCCTCAGGACCTGCAGAAAGCAACACAGAGTGGAGCAGCTGAGGCTGCACGTGGATGTGCACCCAGGTCTCCAAGGATCACCATGAAGATGATGCTCATGGCCTTGCTGGGCACCATGAACGCCCAGCTCCTCCACAGTTCTCCAGCATGGCTCCACCACACGAACCCATCCCGGCTAAGGGGTTCAATTCAAACCACAACCCCACACCTGTGACTTGCCAGTGTCTCCTCTTGCCCCAGCAAGAGGTC
Organism: Tichodroma muraria; assembly: GCA_013390105.1. Classification (NCBI taxonomy): domain Eukaryota; kingdom Metazoa; phylum Chordata; class Aves; order Passeriformes; family Sittidae; genus Tichodroma; species Tichodroma muraria. The sequence goes on from WAAG01079805.1 coordinate 199,842, forward strand.
ACTGGTCTGCAATTCTAACAGCTCAACATATTTCTATTGCACCAAGTGTTGCTATTTAACAGGATTATATTTGGAAATTTCTGCCCAACCACGCTGTGATTCAGAATCTTCCAGCTGGGACCATTCTCAGGAGACAAAAAATCCAAACTAGAAGAGCCCTGACAGTGCCCTGCACCCACAAGCAGCCACTCTGCCTGTGTGGTTTCTCCGGGAGCAATTTTTCCCACAAACCCTTCCCTCAATTATCCGTACACAGCTGCCTCTGGTATTGCTCCATTTCGGGATGCTGCCGATGATCTGGTTCCTGGCCAAGTTACAAAACTGTACTTTGAGTCAGTGCTCCAGGCTGTGGTCTGGGAGCGGGATTAGCTGTGATGTGGAAACCTCTGGAGCAGCCCGAGTGTTACAGGAAGGCTGGAGCAGCACACGGCCCTGCTGCACCACGGTTAGCCAGGGTGGGAAAGCTGATTATGACACTGTTGTCCCCTCCGGGATGGCTCTGGATCACCGGCCCAGATCAAAACCTGCTGCAGAAGGACTCTGTGCTTCTCCCATCTCCTCTCCCCTCCTGCTGGACACCCATCAGGCTTCAGCCAGGGAAGAGCCGTAACCAACCACGTCTGCTAACACAGTCGCTACCAGAATTTCTGCACATCAACCTCCTTAAAACAGTGATCAGCTCCACCTGACTATTCCCAGTGCTGCTGCACAAGGGAGGAAAAATGCAGCCCAAATCACCCATCATAAAGAGAACAAGGGAGAAACCTGATGCTAGCGAGCTGAGAAGTCCAAGGAGGACGAAGCCTTCACCTGCAGCTCACCGGGATGCAAGTGGGATCTTGAAGTTCCCATCAGCTGGGAAAGACAGGGATCCCCCAGGGCTGCTTTATCCTGGCAAAATTTGAACACCACAGATCTGCATAAGCAGCTCCATTCCCAGGACAGTCTGGAGAGCTGGGCTTTGCCCCCCCGTGCCCGGCACGGAGCCGTGGCTGCGGCTTCCAAACGCAGCTCGAGGGGTTCAGGAGCATCAGCCAAGCCCCAGAAACGAGCCAGACCCGATTTTCAAGACGGAGAAACAAGTGAGCACAGACAATTCCTGACCATCACGGATCAGAGGGCGACAGATGAAGCAGCAGCGGCCGTCGGTGCCCTGGCAGCGCCCTGCGTCACCCACCCCGCGGTGGCACCGGGGCGCGGGGCTGGCAGGGGCTGCTGGCTCGCTCCGCTCCCTCCTCGGCCAGCCCGAGGCTCCTCTGTGCTCCCACCTGCCACGCACGGTCCATCTTCCCACTGCTGGCACCAGGGCCCTGTCCCAAGGGGAGGCTGCAGGACCAGCACTGCTCCTATGGAAAGCTCGTGGAGGCTCCGGCGAGTCCCATCTGCTGCTCAGCTGCACAACAGGAAGGCTCGGGAAGGGAGAAGGATCAAGGATGCGTTTGGGCTCATTTTTGGCTGTTCAAAGGAGCACAGGCATCACGGTTCTGTGGCCTCATCACCGACAACTCTGTGCCTTGTTCGCCCCTGGGCACTCAGAATTGGTTCTGGCATGATACAGCTGAACAGACCCGGCCCTGAGAGCCCAGGCTGCCGGAACTCCATAAATATTCCATATTCCCAGTGTCCATCTCTGTACATACATGTGCACATGGACACACGTGCACGGACACACGCACATGTAATGGACACACAGCCCCCAGTAAAACCCAACTGAGACTCACTCCAGTCCTGCCCAATTTTTGGTATCACTGTGTCCACATCTAGGACAAGAAACAGCCCTTAACTACAAATAAACCACATGACTTAAGCGCTTAAACCCGAGAGGAGACCACAACCAAGCATGTTCATTACATGAGAGAAAACCCCAATATTTTGCAAAAGGTGCCATGACCATTGCAACAGGGTCCTTCAAGTCAAGGAGACCCTCGACTGAGGGCTCTGCAGCACCAGCTACCCCCCAGTGAAATCCCTGCTTGAGCTTCAAGGATTTGGACAAAAGCTTTGGGATGATTGTGTTTATATCTGGTTTCAGTCCACGATGTCGCAACAGCCAAATAACATCTTCTCCCAGCTGTGAGCAGGAAAATCCATGGTAATGGCAGCAAAACATTCCTCGTTCTCCCATTCTTGCACAATTCTTCCCAGGACCCCTCTTTCCGTCTCAGCATCCTCGTGCTCCTTCCTAGTGTGGGAACCTCGGAAATATTTTGGTGGACTCAGGAGCAAGGTCCAGACAGAACAAATCTCACACAGGGATCCTGAAGGCATCAGGCTTTGGGGAAAACCCAGCACAGAACTTCAGTGATTTCCTCTTATTTGGGGTCTGCAAAGCCAGGAGTTTTGTTTTCCTCTTTCTTCTTTCTCACTGAGGCCAGTGGCTTCCAGATTCCAGACTCACATTTGATCCACGTACAAAACACCTTGCAGCAGCACTGGGATTTGTTTGCCATGTTACTGTCAGCTTGTAAATGACAGGGCAACAACTGAATAGACGGACAGAAGGCCAGGTCGAAAGGGGCTTGGAGCAACCTGG
>WAAG01079807.1:0-19844 GCA_013390105.1 Tichodroma muraria
TTTAACATCTCTGCAATTTGAAATTTTTGAAAAAATTTCTTAACGCCTCACATTTATGAAGCTTGTCAGGATAATTACAAGTTCATATCCTTTGATACTGTTTCCTCCTACTGTCCTAGTACAGTGGTAGTTCCTTTGAGCATTTCTCTCATATTCTTCAAGTAAAGTTATTTTTGATACCATACTTCCTGGTATGGCATCGGGGGAATTTAATCATCATAATAAGAGACCTGAGAACTAAGAACTCTGAATTATGTCTATAAATTTACGTTCATCTTAACTTCTCTTTTACATCTGACTCAAAGTGAATATTTTATTAATCATTTTATTAATTAAAAAAAAAATAAAACCACAAAAAACCACCACCAAAACCCCAGAAACAGCTGAAGAGAAGGAGGGTTTCTTTGGACTTTTACACAGGATATAGTGAAGAAAAAGTGGTGCATTTACCAGACTTCAGACAAGTACCTCCCTTATAATAGGCCTTGAGTCACTTTGTAAGAAGCCTCTGTTGAAAAGTTTCATCAGGATGTTATTCACAACTTTCTGCAAAGGGCATCTCTTGTTATTGTTCTAAATACTTCTACTAAAATACCTAAAACTGGCCAGTGATAAGGAGACATGAGATCCTACTCTACATCTGCCAATATTAAACCGGGAACCTCCTAGAGCTGTGAAAAAAGCTTTATGCTTCACTTTATCCCACAAGATCAGGGTCTGAAATTAAAGGTCAGATCCATTATTTCACATCAGTGCAAAAGGCGGGAGAATTTATTCACTACAGAATTAAAGATTAACCGGATGCTTCCCCAGGCATATGACAGTCATAACTTAGCAGACACTATGAGAATGTAGAATTTTGAGAGCACTCTGTAAAAGTTGATGCTATCTCCAGTCTTTTGATGGACTCCAGAAGGAGGCTGGGGGAGCTGAAACACCAAAGATGTTTTTGTCTTTGTATTTTCAGAGCGAGTCTTTTTTGCATCACCCACCTTTGGGCTGCAGTTTCTGTAGTAAGTCAACCTTCAGGACAAGGAGAACAAGCAGGGCTCATCTACAGATTTTGACAAGTGGCAAAGCATCACAAAAACCTAAAATTACTTTCTATATATGTAGGATCAACAAATAAAATTAACTCCCCATATTTTGCCTCCTTCTCTCACCTAGATGTGCAAACAGAGCAGTAAAATAGTTCATGTTGTCTAAAAATGCTATACCTCAGGTGTTGCTTCCCTCTCTTTTGTTTTTCTTTGGCTACTAGATCCATATGGCCTAAATACTTGGCAAATTAGCTGTTGTTGCCCAGACTTTTCATAATATTTCTATTTCTAACTTCATGTAGGCTAGACACTGCAACATTGACATCAATGTGATCTAATTTATGTCAAAACCCAGTAGGATTATTCTGTACACATCCATGTCAGCCTGTTTTCAGATGGGTTGCCTGTAAAATTCAGTCCTGTGCTAGTCTGTGCTTGGTTTAAAGGCCAAAATTTTACAAAATGCAATCTAATGCCATTTTACAAACTTAGAAGGACAACCTCCTTTCTGTTAACATTCTCATTCTCAGGCTCTGACAGGAGCATCATTTTACACCACCGCTCTCTTCTGGATTCACAAGTGTAAAATCCACTGAGGCCAGACTTTTCTCCAAGTTACTCTACCAAACTAAACAGGATGAGGCTAAATTTGCATCAGGCTAACTGAAAGCATAATCCAGACCTTTCAGATTTTCCAAAAAAATCCATTCAATTTATATATTGGGAAATGGACTCAACACTAAGGTCTTAGCATAGGAGAGAGAACCTTGCACAGTGTGTAACTTGTAACTGTCTTCAGTTCTTGTTGCACCTGTCTTCACTTACTCTGGAAAAGTGATGTATTTGCTTTCTGCTCCAATGGATGAGCAGAGCTGCTTCATCCATAACTGTGTCATTACATTTCCAGCTCTTAGACGCTTCTTGGATACTCCCTCAGGCATTACTTTTTGTTGCAGAGCATGACCCATTTCCATAATCTGCTCTTTCTACTGTTGTCTCTCCAAATGGGATATGTTCTTTTCTCTGTGCAGCAGGTCTCCCATGCATACCCAAAATGTTCTCTCTCACCTACAAGCTCCATCACTGGTTCACTCATAATGACATACAAGCACCATTATTCTACCAAATACAAAGGATTTTTGTGACAGTAAAAAGTGTCCCTAGTGATCTAAGGCTGACTCAGCCTTAGATGCAAATGTGTAGACTGCAAAATGATGATAAATTGATTCTGTATCAATGAATGCATATCAGGCTCTTAAATGATTTGTTTTCAAAGGCAATCACTTAGGTATTCTGTTCATTTTTAGAGACAAACTATTAAATCAAGAAAGAAAGCATTTTTCCCTCCTCAAAAATGTGTCAGAAAACATTGCAGTTTCTCCTCTGCTCAAGAGAAGTAAGGTCCATGCACACAAATGTGATTTAACAGAGCAATTCTTGGCAACTCTTCTCAATTTAGGGCTCAGTTTGGCCTTTCTCCCATGTAATGCTATCAGAGCATTTATTGCATATTCAAGAGTATTGTCATTGCCCAAGCAATGCAGCAGCTCCTGAAGGCCCTGTGAGCAGGCAACAGTACGCACGTGCAGGGCAACAGAGCCCAACATGCCACACCAACAGAGGGGATTACAGAAACATTTTGGTTTGGAAACCAGAACATGAGGGTTTAACATGGCAGTTTTACTCCCAGCTTCTTATCTTACATGGAACTGGACATCAGTCTTTGTGACACCAAAAGCAGGGTCTATGTGCTGTTTAATTTCTCCTCTCAATTTATCTTCCAGCTCATTAATCCGTTTCCCAGCAACCTGTCCCCACTTTCTATTCTTACAGGCAATTCTTCTCTGAGCTCCTGCTGGGAGGCATCCATCTTTCAAAGCAGCCAAGCTTTAATTCCTTCTTGTCTTACTTGAGCTGCATCAATCCTTCTTTTTTTTTTTGTCCTGAAAATTCAAGACTTGCTCTCAGATTAAGAAAACTATGCTGGAAATGGGACAGCTAGCCTGAGTAATGGACACCCTTCCTTAGAGAAGAAGTTTTCAAGTATTGAGAAAAGGAACACCCTGTATTCTAGTACAGAAATTATAACATCTCAATAAACAGAGCCTCATTTAGCATGGCAAGTCTTCAGAGAACAGAGCAAGTGTCTTCAGCGGCAAAGCACCCTCTAGAATACAAGACCTAATACCAATTTAAAATTACTCCATCTAAAACACTAATATATATAATATCAAATTCCTACATTTGATGCTTTTCATTTATTGAGAAAACAACGGCGATGTTATTAGTTTCAATTCCCACCACACTGATTGCAGCATATATAAGTAAATGGAAACCTCTTTTTAGAGTATTTGCATATACAGCCAATGCACAACTTCAGCCTGATTTCTGTGTTGTTGCTTGCTTTGCTTATGCTAACAGTGGAAAATATTTCTAACACAAAGTGCTCCAGGTCACTTTTTGTACCTGATGCAAAGATAATAAGAGGTTTTTTTCATAAAAACTCCTTTACTTTCAGTCCCAGATCAATTAAGAGATGTGTTTTCTTACGAAGTTTCTCCTCTGTCCTTGTATTCTTGCACACTTAAGGATTGCTGCCAGATGAGCCAAGCCAGCCCTACTGCTATTGGAATGATTGTAGGAAAGGTAGGTGATGTGATCCCTGGTTACTTCAGTGCAAGATCCAGCTGCTGCCACATTTTGCTTTCTCACTCTTGTGCTACTACCTACATTTGTATTGCTTATGCAGGCATATGCCATATATTTGGAGACATTTTTATCAGTAAGAAGAAGGTTTTGTGTGTTGTTCTGTTTGGACTTTTTAATTTATGGGATTTTTCCTGCTTTTTTTTTTTCTTGCTGACAGAAATTCCAATATAGGGCTATGCCTACAAAGAAAAGATGGCTTGGAGAAGAGCTAGCACATATGATGAATAACGGAAAAGATTTATTTCCCTCTCCAGCAGTCCTTTGTTATTACTACTTCAGGGTTTGAGGTATGAAGTAATTCCCTTATCTGGACCTATATATTTGACCAGAAATAGTTCAAATAATAGAAGCAGCAAGGAAAGTTCCACTGTAGAATACAGAGAAAAAGTATTGAAGACAATACACCTGGGGAGACTCCACAAAGGCAGAGAGATGGTGGATGTGGAAATCCACAGGAGATATCATATTGAAAACTTAAAAAAAAAAAAAGAAAAAAAGCAATAGCCTAGCTTGAACCTTTTCATATTTCCTCTATACTCCAAGGCCTGGACCAGTTCCTTCTTTATTATTGTTGTTCCTATTTCATCAAAGCCTCTGGGGCAGGGCCAGAGGCACTATGGCTATTCCTGTTCTCAGGCTTGCATCATCCTTCCACATTTTCTATATGGACATCCTGAATCCCTGCTACTGCTGAAATCCATCTACATTTTTGGCAAATAAACTTGGTGGTCATTTAAGAAGCGCCACAGAAATGTCTGCTGCGCGTGTGCCAGAGCCACACGGGACTGCCAGGCTGCACGCGAATAAACGCGCGCTCGAGCGTGCGCTGGAACAGGAGCTCCCAGAAACACTGCTCGGAGGCACCCCTGAAGGCACTGGAGACACTGAAGCGTACTGGTGATGCAGCTGGACCTAAGGCTGGCCTCGAGGCTGCTCCTGCACAGCAAGAAGGATGTAACTTCCCCGTAAAAATGCTTCCTGCTGTAGACATGGTATCACACAATTCTAAAGCAAAATTTTCTGCACGCCCAGGCACTACAATGGGATGCGGTCTCTTTGAATACTGCACAGCCCTAGTCAGGCTTCCAATGTTGGGTGATACTCATTAACCATGACTAATACAAAGAGAGAAATATAAGGGAAGACTTTTCATCCCCTTATATTTAGGCTGAATGATAATCCACAGAGGATACTGAGCATTCAATGCCATGTTTACAAATATAAACTAGTAAAATGCTAACATCATCTACATTAGAGAATATTTTTTTCCACACTTAAGTAGCATTAGATGATTCTCTGACCTTGTGTTATGAACAGTTCATTGCCAGTTTCATTTGTAACACTGTTACTACAAAAAAGTGGTACCTGGGGAATTTTACGGCACAAAATCCCTCCAATACTTCTTAAAAGTTAGAAGGTCATAATTATAACTAAGATGGATGTCCCTGTTTTTATTCATTTATCACAGTATTCCTCTGGAGAAGATTTCTTTGCAGTGAATGGCAACAAAAAAAAAAAAGAAATAACAGACAAACCAAAGACCTCGGGAGTCTGACAGAGTACAAGATTCAGCAGCCTGAAACAGCATAGGCTGAGCAGGAATGCTGGAGGAGAACAAGTCTGGTTTAGTGTTTTATGGAGTGACTACCACTAAGATATGGAAGCTACCTATCTTAAATTTTTTTTTTTCTTTTCTTCCTTGTCTTCCTTTTACTGTTTACTATAAACCTTTCTGTGCTTGATATTCAGTCACTCTCTTTTCTTGTCCAAAGGCTTTTTGGGGTTTTTTTTTGTACAATGTGGAATCAACTTATTACTCTCATACTATCTGCAACGAAATTCAACAAAGCCTGCAATTCAAGCTGTGAATCTTTGAAAAAAACACAGAATTAAATATCAACAACACAACTGTGTGCCCACATCTATTCATCCTGTGACAGCATCATAAGTTTATTACAGAGCAAGTCTCACTCCATAGTAGCAGTAGAGACTGGCTTTCAGCTGTAAGCCCCATAAAATATTTTATAGAAATAAGAGCTGAAGAAGTCATCTCCCTCTCTACTACAACATAACAAGTGCTTTCCTTCACACATACATTATGTCCCCTCAAAATGACAAAATATATGTGACAACTTTGGCATACCTAATTAGACCACAAAAAAATACATTTCCAACTGAAGGATAAAATATACTGGAGGCATGAAACATTTCTGTCAATAACTGATGCAAAGTCTTGAAGGACACTATGCAGCAAGCAAACCACATATTAATCATATTTATTTGCTTACATGCCACCAATGTATTTCTTAGCACCACCAGCTGAGCTACTGCCATCTCTCTAATCAAAATCTATTTCTGGCCCATATGAAAATCTGTGGCTCATAAAGATAAGGTATATCTTGGGTCTACGTCCCTTTCAAATTCTTTAATATTTATTTAGGATCAAGTCCAGACTTTATTAAGTCTTGGAAAGAGTCTTATTTAGTTTTAAAGTGCTTGTTTAACTCAGTGGGCAGTATGCACTGCCTCAGTCTGTGGCTGCCAAAGCTGAACGACCTGGCCCAAGCTCAAGACAAAAGTGTGAAGATTTCGATTACTATCTCCTGCATGAGCCAACAGGGAGCCATCACACTCCAGCCAGAGTCATGAGAAACTCTCCATGCTGTGTTTCGAAGTGTAACTGTATATTTAAAAGAGAATGAAAGATAAGCCCTGACAGATGTATTTAGTTGGCATTAAGTGTAACGTAAGAGCATGTGAGAATAAAGAAGTGGCTGGATCCCTTAAACCCCAGACATCTCTAGAATACGTTTATTCCATCCAATTTTGACAATTAAAATAAATTGAAGGAAGGAGAACCAAAGCATTATTCAGCTCAAAATACAAATATGCTGAACTAGCAAAGTCAAGAGCTAATTGTTACTGCCTGATAAAGCTTGTGCCCACACTGGGCAGCGAGCAAGTGATGGAAAAACTCTATATTAAGAAACAAATTCTGAACTTATTTAAGACTATAAATGCATTTTTTCTTTTGTGAATATATCTGAGATATTGCTTCTTATCTTTCTTAGATCATAAAGCAAATCATAGAACAATACTTGGAATTTACTATAAGCAATCCCTCCTTGAGCTTCTGAACAAAACATGGAAAGTTATTTACATACTCTCATAGGCTTTCAGACTGTGGTCTCAAGCCTGTTTATGAGTCAGTAACATACACATGACAAGCTTCCATGGTTGCTTCAGAAAACCACATTAAATACTTATTTCTAATTTAAAAAAAAAAAGTTCATAAGGCAGCCATAGTCAGATGCAAAAGAAAACAGCCCAAGTCAGATGCAAAGGAAAACACCTTGAAAATACAATTTAAAGCATTACATACAGCAATATTTAAACAACATTATACTGACTCATATTACTCTCTTAAATAGCCCCAGTGAAAGCAAGAGGATGACTTTTAATATAAGGTTCAAGTAATATGGTTTTCAGGTTAATGAAAGAAACATATTCTTCTAGGTATTCTCTTATAATGATGAAGTTCAAAAGAGATTAAATGACTGTGAAAGGCTTTTTTTCCCCTTTTCCAAAATTCATATTCCTCTTTTCAATTTCACTTTGAGTTATACATTTCATACGTTCAGTTCATGAATGCGAATGTAATCTTACACTATGGATCATGGCCCCTCAGGAGCAGGGACAAAGGAGCTAAAAGAAGATTGAGAATGTTAGGCAGCAGCAATCTGCAAGAACTCAGTTCTTCCAAGGTGGAGAAATGAGAGCAGGCTGTGATAAGTGACTACACATGGTTCCACATGCTGGGAAAGTGCTCATCTAATGCAATTGTTTACAACAGCTCAGATCCTCCAAAACGTTTGTGTGAGCCAGTAATTACAGATGCATCTCAATCTTCACATGGTAGAGGGAGTAAGTCGTTGTCATCTCAGGGGGTCACTTAAAAATAAGTAAACCAAAAAGAGGTCAGGAATTCAAGTTTAAAAATGCCAAGAACTCAGATCAAATACTGTGGAAGTCTACAGAAGGAATTATTCCTGAGCTGTACACAATGGTTCAGATTTCAATAAGCACAAGTGACAGGGGCTGAAACCATGGAAGCTGGGCTGCAATTACACACTCACTAGCAGTACTGACTGCAGCAGCTTAACTAATCTTCCTCTTCCTTGCATGGCAGGCAGTACTGTGCTTGAGAAGGTGTTTGTGTGCCCATCTCACGATTTTAAAAGGAAAATTGGTCAAAGTGTAAAACAATTCCATTAGAAAAATAACAGTGATCATTATTACTAGGGCTGTGGCAGCACACATCGAGAATCAATGAGACAGCTGAGAGAAGACACTAAGTTCTGCTGCCACCACAAGGTTGTTCAGCATCCATCCTACATCCATCTAGGAGGAGTTGCCACAACTCCCTGAAAACCTCTACCACATCTTGTGCCAGTGTCCTGGGTGCCCAATTTCCCTTTTTTGTTTTTTAATTGGGAATATAAGAATGAAGAATAAAAACAATTCCATTGGCCTTCTTGTCCACAAGGGCACTTCTGGCTTACCAACAACTTGTTGTCTACCATGAACCCCAAATCCTTCTTGGCAGAGCTGCCTTCCAGCAGGCCAGCTCCAGCCTGTGCTAGTCCATGGGGTTATTCCTCCCTAGGTGCAAGACCCTGCATTTGCCCTTCTTGAATTTCAGATGATTCCTCTCTGCCCAGCTCTCCAGCCTGTCAAGGTTCCTCTGAAGGGCTGCACAGCCTTGTGGGGTACTGGCCACTCCTCCCAGCCTTGTGTCATCAGCAAACTCGCTGAGGAAGCATCTTCCCCTTCAGCCAAGTCATCCACAAACATGTTAAAAATACTGTGCCCAATATAGATCCCTGGGGGACATCTCGACCCAGTGCCATTGATCACAACCCTTTGGTATCTGCCACTCAGCCAGTTTTCAATCCATTCCACTCTCTAGTCACCCAACCCACACTTCTTGAGTTTGCCTATAAGGATTTCCTGCGAGACAGTGTCAAAAGCCCTGCTGAAGTCAAGGTACACATTATCCACTGCTTCCCTTTCATACATCCAGGTAGTTTTTAGAGGCAAAATACCCTGTAAAGAGAAAAGTTCAACTCTTCCTGGCAGCGTGTATACGCAACAGATATTGTAACAGATATACACAATTTTATACTTATTGCTGTTTCAATATTGGAAAATAAGTCTGTGACTATGATCTTCTGAAAGACTTCAGCCCAGCATTTTCTCACTCCCTGGATGGGTTGATCTCTCCTTGGTCTCACATTTGTGTTCCAAAAATCAAAAGGCCACACATCACCAGCAGGAAGTTATTTAGCAGTAAAAGGAAAAGGGGCTTTTCAGACAGGACATTCTCTTTAAATTGTTTCTCAGAAGCAGGCAATGGAGCATATGGTTTGTGTATTTTCTCATTTTTCCTTCCTCACCAGGACTTATAATGGAAAAAAGCTAAATCAACTACTGAAATGCTGGGTTGTAGTGTTTGAATTCATGCTGCTCCACTGCAGCACATCAAGTGAAGTGAGCTGGGCAGGCTAGATATGGTGGCTGGGTCCAACCATGAGTCCAGAGGGTAAGCCAATGTCCTGGTGAGGACAGGACAATGGGCCAGGTTTGAGTCCCAGCCACATCAGGCTCATGTCGGAGTCCAGTCCATGGAGCACATGGCCAGAGAGGCACAACTGGTGTGGTAGCAGAGCTGGAAACAGCTGCACCCATGATGTGGCCCAGGCCATGATGAACCCCAAAGAGCTTGGCCATGGCCACCAAAGCCCATCAGTGCCTTCAGGGCACACAATTCCAGGAGGACTGAATGGGTTTTGTTGTCAGTTTGATTTTGAATTTAAAAACACTGAAAACTAAGGAGATCATGCCTAAGTTCTCCTGAATGCTTTCCTGAGCTGGGTTCTTAACATCCATCTAATCTGGAGGATTCGATTTGCTTAGCTTTTAGAACATATTATTTTTCAAGGGAAAAAAAATGGTGTATGTGTTTTCCTACAGAATACGCCACTACTTGTTATTGTCAAATCACTATTAACATAATAGGTACAAAATTTCAAAGATTTTGTTCTGAAAATAACCCTTATGTCCATAGGCCTTCAAAAGATAATGATGGGGTATTAGGTAAATACTCTCTCTAATCAGAGGAAAAATCCTGCATTAATGCCATTTCATATTTCAAAGTCCATGTTCAACTGCCCTTGAAAGATTCTCCAAATTACACTGCATCAGTTATACTCCACTGGGACTACAGAATTAGGCCCAATGGTAAAAAACAGAAAATTGCCACAAGTACATTGGCCAGTTTGCTGTCACCTACTTATACCAATTTGCCAAACAATCTTCCTCACAAATCTATGCATTAACAGTAAGTATTTTTATCACCACCAAACACAAAGAATTAAAAAAAAAAAATAAAAGCTGAAATCTAGTGTGCTGGGAGCCACATCCCACCACAGATATGCTAAAGCAAATCTTTGAAGTGTTCTTTTGGGGGGTTTTATGTTACTCTCGGTTTTACTTCTGACATCTCTGAATCCTTTAAAGCTTCAACTTTTTTTCTTTTGCAACTTTCTGTGCTTTTCTCTAGTTGCCAAATCATGATAAAACCAAAATACACTTCTGTGCTAAGTTCAGTGTTGATGTGCTTGCTCTTCATTAGATTGACCTAAAGTTTCCCAGGAACTACTCGCAGAACAGCTCTCAGCTATTCCTTGTTCCAAATGTGAATAGCTCTTTATGCTACATCCCACTTCTTGTTGATATGGTTTTTCATCTTTACGGCTGAGAGCAGACTTTTGTGTACTTGTCAACACTTTTTAAAAGTTTTAAGCTATCCACACCTCTTTCAGGCACAATAATTGAGACACAAGGTACTTCTTGGGATGTTTAACCTCTGCTGACAATCGATTCCACAAAAATTATTTGTACTCACTTTACTGCTGTCATAAAAGAAATTAAATGTGGTGGACATATGGTTATTTTGAAGCAATGTGTTTTAAATGAACTTTTAAGAAGTAATGTTGTACACTAGCCAATCAAATACTTTGATATAACTCCAGATACTCTATTAATTCTGAATTATAGCTCTCCTTCCTAAATCTTCTTTCAGATCTCATGTCCTCAATATACAATGAAGAGCACTTATGGGAATTGGAAATAGAGAGTTCATAGTTATGGCTGCAATCCATTTTTTTATTAGAAGTCAAAAATCAGCTCATCAGTCAAAGAAATACCATTTCCTATAAGAGTTCATGAGGGACAGGACAGAAGTTTCCTACTACTTTTGAAGTCCATGATAAGATAGGCTGCTCAGTTGAGAAATCCTAAAATCAGAGGTGGCGACCAAGACCACAGTTATGCTTCAATTTGCAGATAGAGGAATTACAAGTGGTTTGCCCTAGTTGAAATCTAACATTCAGGACCAAAGTCTGCTGCCTTTTCCCCTCAGAATACAGTATTAGAGATATTTTATCTCTAAAGTCAGATATATTACATGCTGTGAGACTGTTTCAAATGTATAGTTTAAAATTTAAATCTCTAAAGAGTAGCTGAATTAAAAAAATACAAATGAACATAGAACTAAACTAATATGGAATGTCAGTATGACTGTGCACCTCTGTCACTGCACTATCTGTACCCCCTAACCTGAGGCAGACAGCAGAACAGAGAAGAGGATGATGGTCTTGACACAACGTCTTGCAGCGTAGGCAATTATGCTATTGAATATGAAGTCAAAATAAAAAATTGCTCATTAAATGATTTTAAGTGATACTTTCCTAGAATATTCTTGTAACAAGATTCAATGCTCCTGTCAAAATTCCATGTTTCCAGTCCTACAGACTGTGTGGCAAGCAGATTAATAACTGAAAGTGTAATGCACTGTTATCCTACATCGTTATCCTTCACTGACAAATGATGAGGTCCCAGATACATAATATTTTTTAAACCTTGGATTTAAAAAATGATTTACTCATGAATGAAACCACTCCAAATTTTACTCTTGACAGTCGGTGGCAGACTGTGCTTAGGTTGTTACATGTTGCTTCTGGTTTACTTCTTTGAACATGATTACTATTTTGAGTAATGGAAAAGTTGAAGGATTGTGGTACTAACCTGTATTTGCTTGTTTTAGCAGGCCTAACTTGGTTTCTTTGAACTGAATGGAATTCTATCTTTTCCTACACTGACAAATTTCACCCCGGGAATCCAGGCACATGGACAGGACCAGATTGTAAAATTGCATTGCACCTCTGCAAGGTGTTTGCACCTGCTTTCATTTCAGCTTAAGCCGTGTATTTATTTCAGTTTAGCTGAAGCCGCGCAGGAGCACGCTGAAGGTAAACTAAGCTTAGACACACAAGCAAGAATAGAGACATATGTGCTGAAAACTTGTGAGCAGTAACAGCTGGGCTCGGCCTTGGAATAAACCTATCTAAAAGGGAGACAAAAATCTCATCTCACATTTGTGATGGACTAAGAGCACAGATTCCACTGATGAAAATGAGCTGAACCTGTAACACTACCAACACTCAGAGTCCTCCTAAGACATAAGTCCTTTGCTCCCTTTTAATTAAGGAAGACTGTGCTAAGACCTTATGTTAATAGTCTTATACCACCAAAATCAAACAGCTGAACTATTCAAGATCACATCACCTCACATTTGTTTGCACAAACAATTTGGCACTTGCTTATGAACAATGGATGCTTCCGTGGAGGCAGGACGGCTCATTAACAGAGTACAGACTGAATTATTAATAGAAAATAAATTATTTAGTACCAGTGCTTTAAAGTACTGCATGCCAGTTTGGGCACTTACTACAAAAAGGGCAATAACAAATTAGAGAAAATCTGAAGTAGGCAAAAAAAACAATGAACAGGTTGTAAAGATAAAGCCCAGAAGAGAGGGAGTGAAAATGCTTTGTTTGTACCTGGCAGGAAAGGTGAGAGTACACTTTTCAAGAATAATTCCTTCTGGCAAGGGATTATTTACAATAGGGAAGAGACACCTAAAAGGAATAATACCTTGAATCTAAAAATGGTCATTATTAAAGGCTCAGAAGAAAGCTAAAAAGTTTTTTTTAAAATAACTGATAACATAAACCTAAAGTTAAGAGAAACAGAAGCAGTAACAAAATTGTTAATGACTTAGAGATACAGAGACATGGTGAGATAGGTATTTCACATATTCTACTACACTCCACAGAGAAATTCAAGCTACAAAGCCTAGCTTACAACTAAAAAAAAAAAAAATAGAAAAGGAAGAATAACCTTAGTAATCATCTGCCACAAGACACTGGGGAGAAGAATCTAAGTGACAAAAGTCTGAAAGGAATAGATCAGACAGCCTGAATCAGTGCCATCCTCAGTAAAAGGAGACATGTTGTGAAAGGAGGGGGAAAGCTGGCCACAAAAGGCATTAGAGGGATTCAGTCTACACAAAGACTTGTCTGTGCAGCATATAGAACACCCTGTCAGGTAGCAGCAGGATTTCACAAGTAGGGGAGGTGTAAAATGTAGTATCGGAAAATGTACTGGGGCATAAAACCACCAATACGGCTCAATCAGGGAGGGGTGGGAAGCTGGGCAATCACCAGGCCACATTCATTCTTTTGTAATAAATCTTTTCTTCTGCATACTTTCATACCTGGTATTGTAAGAAATGACAAAACCTGCCCCTCTCTCACAAATGGTATCCCCCTTTACCTGACTATAGTAATTATTTTCACCAAAAGCTTTGGGAGAAATAAAATTGTATTTACAAAACAGATGTGAATTCCTGAGATTAAGTTCAGTATCTCTATTACAAGTCTAGCATTCACCATAAAATATCACTTTCAACAGTGTTACCTTAGTCCATCCTTATCATCTGACAACGAATTTTTGTTTGTGTTTTCTGGAGTGCTTTCCCTTTCCTCTTTCAGATAAAAAATGTGCTACACTGAGTTTGTATCATTCTAATACTAAAACAATCCAATCAAAAGCAACTATAGTGTTTTGTTGTCTCTTCAAGGTGGGACTTGAATCTTGCTCCTCCCCCAACCTTTATTTACAACAGGAGAAAGTGCCCCAGCAGCACAGAGCAGTTTGCACTCTGAGTAGGGTAAAGAGTGAATGAGTCATTTAATAATGTAACAC
The DNA here is from genome assembly GCA_013390105.1 of Tichodroma muraria. NCBI lineage: Eukaryota > Metazoa > Chordata > Aves > Passeriformes > Sittidae > Tichodroma > Tichodroma muraria. The sequence goes on from WAAG01079807.1 coordinate 13,920, forward strand.
ACCCAAAATTTGCTAGAGCAGAACAAGAAATGTAATATTATACAGCAAGCCTGTTAGTTGGGTGTCTTGTTACAAAGTAAGTAGGGCTGAAAAATCATTAGAAACACTTCGATAATCCTCAGATTGTCTCAAATTTTCCAGTTGGAGAAAGGTCTTTCCCTATTAAAATGGCCCCAGATATGCATTAGAGCACTGGAGCTGTGAAATTAAATACCCTGAGGCTTCCAGCGCTTCACAGAAGCACTGTACTTCTACAAGTATCCCAAATATATCAGCTTGGTGACAATGTTTGAGTCTGGCAAGATGAATTGCTATTGCCAGAGAAAATTACAAAAGAAATTTTCAAAATATTACATACCATTCTGTATCAGCTGTTTAAGGGAACTTTCTGAAGAAGACATAAAGAAAGGCTAGGAGCTAAAAATCACTGTTTTCTCTAAAAAAATGTCCTTCTCTAAAGGACATTACTGATAAAAATGTTAACATTAATATTTGTATCATGCTCTAAATGTTTCATGTTCGGTGAAATTTATAAAAATTATCTTGTACCCAAGATTTTACAGGGCTGTTGCTGCATTCTGTGGTTGAACTGTTCAATATCCTCAAGTCTTTGAGCCAAATGTCTGCTGTGGTATATACCAATAGCAAGTCTCCCCTTTCTATGAAACATGAGTTACAGTTTGAAGCGTAAAGGACTCTGACATAGGCAGGGAAAAAAAACAGCTTTCTAGTTGTTTGAGGCCTGGACTAGTCATCCCACAGACTGCAGCCAAGCCATGAACAGTAATTTAGACATTTTGCAAAGACTTAAGCATGATGTGGTCAATTCATAAAGCCATAAACATACCCACTCTAAATTAGTTCAGTTTTTTCAATACAAGAGCTACTGAAATATTTTCTTTGGTACAAGGCAAGAATCTCATCTGCTAATTCTGCAGACTGTACTTTAGCCCTAGGAAAGGCACGTAGACCCATATGAAAGGGAAGTGCAAAGTGACTGTGACCATGCACCAACAGTTTATGCTCTGACACTAACAGTGGTTTTTCACCTTCTTTGCTTCTTCATCCAAAGCTGAAAATGGGCTAAGACCATATGGACATTGCAGAGGCATTGCCTCAATGGCCTGAAGTAGCTATCAGGACTCACTTATTATTCTAACACATTTTTCTGTTGTAAAAACATTCCAGAAAATTTACTCTCCCTATTCCTGCTCTCCCCATTCAGCTTCCTCCTCTACAGAAATTTCACAAATTTTTCTTTTCACTGCATGTGAAAAAGTTTAATACAAAGAAATAACATTAACATCTGCAGCTTTACAGATTTTTTAAAGGCTTATTACCTCGAATATTGCAAGAAAAAAAAAATATTTGTCCTGTTTCATTAGTAAAACAAAAGACTCTACAGATCTTTAAATAATGTTCTACAAATCCACAAAGTCTTACTGCTATTAAAAGTCTCACACTAAACCTGCTCTACTGACAAATATTGCTTGATGAGGAACAGGTTCAGCTCATTTAAAGACCTGTGTTGCCTAGAGCTTGCCATCAACCCTGACTCCAGAACCACAGTAATCCTTCCATTTGTTACAGACTAAGTAGCCTAATTCACCTAAAGTCAAAAATCAGAAAACTGCATTTCAATTTCATACATTTTCAAAGTAAGTAACTGGTAAAAGCAGAATGATACATTTTCCCACCCGCAATGCTTTCAGTCAATGAGACCGTGGGTGCAAGCGGTGCTGACTGCAGAACACCTTTCCACACACACAGTCCCCTGCAGCCGTGCCGCCGGTTCCCAGTACAGCAGCAGGGGAACCAATTTCATGCCAGCGTCGGAAAAACCAGTACGCACAAAGCCTTGGTTCCCTGCTGAAAAATTAATTAATGCTATTTGTATGCATCACTCAACCTTTTGTAACAGTGAACAAGAACTGTATAGCTATTTCCTAAGTTTTGCTCTAACTTTTTTGTGCTGTTTTAAAATTCAGTAAGCACAAATAACTGGTGTTTTATACAGCTAAACAATAAATTGCTTTGCTATGACTCCTACATTTATTTACTTAATGGAGACACTTATAATGCAAAGTCCTTTGAATACCAATGCTTGTTTCCATAGGTGCTCTCTCCTAATTTTAAGGGTTATAAAAGAAGTATAACAAAATAGAAAAAAAAAATTACACTGTACTCTAAATTCATCTACAGTTTCCATATATCATGCCTGTAATTTCAGAATTTGCACTTCAAGCATGGATATGGCTCAACACCTTGCACAAAACACCAGACCCCATGTAAAGATGTTGAGACAATTGATCTCCATGCGTCTAAGTGGGATTTCAATCTGGGATCATCCGGCATAAAGAGAAGACTGCTACTAACACTGAGTGAGGAAACTCAGCACTAAGCTGCAGTATTTTTATTTCACAGGTATTAAAAAATAATTCCTGCCTCACTTAGCACTATTAACATTCGCAGCATTATAAGTAGTGAAATAAAATCCTGAATAGCTAAAATAAGCAGCCCTACCGAGTTTCTCAGTAAGCACACAAAACTCCCAGCAGTGAAGCATTTCAATACCAAAATTTAAATACAATACCTAGAAGTACTATGTATGACTGATTGTTATGTTAACACAACTATAAGACACGAGTTATTTATTTAGGCCTTTAGTAATCCTGTATCATATCACTGATGGTCTTATCCTATTCAAGATCAATCTTAAATGCTGAAAGCTTTTCAGATGGGCTAATGTTGCCTCTCAGTCTTCATTGCAGTGGGAATGAAGGGCAAAGTAAATGATTAATGGAGCATTTCATTAGTCTTTTTCATCACAAACTGTGAGTAGGAATTTCCATTTGACTGCCCAATTTCAGCCCATTTGGAAGGAGATGATATTGGCCAAATCGGTTGGGACACATGGTGAGAGGCAATTCACATGAAATGTGTTCTGGAGACAAAGCCATGGACTAGAAAGGTAACAGCCACCATTCTTCTCCTACCCACTACCTAAAGACCAAAGCATCAGCAAAATTAATGTATGGATAGTCAGGGATTTCCAGTACCTATCTTTTTTAAATATGCCATTAGAAGGAAATGCTACAAACATAGTCACACACAAGGCAGGTTTAGCTGTCCAGACAGAGGCTACTGTGGTCTTCTAAAGCAATCTCCAGTCTGACATACATCCACACAAAACCCAAGGAAATGAACACGCCCTCAAATTTCTGAAATTCTGAATTTACCAACTTAAAAGTTTGTCCACGAAGGCAGTTGGCAAAACAAGTATGACTGAAGTTAAATATTTACTAAACACTACATTTGAAATATGGTAATGGCTGAACTGCTAACTATATTTTGTAACAAACTAACTCACTATCTGATAGCTGCATGTCTCTGTTCTGAACCTTAAGTTCAGCTAAGCTTTTGGAAGCTAAAAAGTTAAGGATTAAGCCAAACCTCTGAAAAAGTTAATAATTCTACTCTTGCTAGAGAAAATAGTAGGAATAATCTGCCAGGGTTCCAGATACAGCATTTAAGCAATCAAATCAGAATCTAAAATTAAATAGATGTTAGGATTAATCTGTGGTCCCATATAATCGTGGTGGTATTTGCAATTACCAAGAATTAATAATGAGTTAGATATTGGGATAATTCTAGAGGGTTTAAGGTTTGGTTTCCTTCCTCAGCCTCTAAGTGCTACAAACTTTGACACTAACTTCAGGAAGAGGGGGGAAGTATGTCCTAACGTTCTGCATGTAAAGCTCCAAGTGCCATTTATCAGCAAAAATTGATGAACAGGTCTTCTGGGAAAAGGTCTCAAACCTCAGCTCAGATTTAAATGGCACTTAAATTCTATTTTCCCTGGCTTCTGGTCCAAACTGGCCAACTGCAAAACCGGAGATCTGCTATTTTGAGGATTTACTCCACAAACTCCTCCCATCTGCTACCAATCAATCCAAATAGCAGCAGTAAAACCCAGGGGAACATCTGGAACAGTCTTATGGGCAGAAATACCTAATGAGTATCTCTAGCACTACAGCAACCTTGGCTGGATTCATTTCAAAGTGACTTTTATCAGCAATAACTAGGCATGGCTAATTAAGAAATATTAATTCAGGCTTATTATTTTTTCACAAAAGAGGGCTAAGTAAATTCGACTGCATTCAGCTGAGCTGTGAAACCTGTTTAAAGTCTATACAGAGGACAAAATCCAAGTAATAATTTCATAAAGACTAAAGCAAAGTGATACTTATTCCTTCTGGAATAGGAACTAGCAGAGCGTCATTTTAATTTTGCAAAAAGCTCAGATGAAATGCTATTACCTGATCAAGAAGGTATCTGCTGAGGGGTACAGAAATACTTCTAAAGAGATCAAAAGAAAGCACATGAAATTCAAACAAATAGTTATAAAACACACCCAAATCAGAGGGGATCCTGTGCCACTTTACAGCCAAATACACCAGAGATGATGTAGGATACATTAAAATACCACTGTAGCAAGTGACACACCAATCTTAATGAGTACCTAACTTGGTTAGCATTAATGCTGTCCCAAGCATGCTGTTGTCTGCCACCCTTCCAGCCACCTCTGACAAACTGCACTGCTGTCCTACTCTGTAACACAGCTTGCTGATGCCTTCAGTAGCCCCTAGCCCTGCTCCCCCGCCGCAGGCCATGGCTCCCACATTCCTACCAAAAGCCGGGGCAAGAGGAGTGAGTCACAGGGAGAAAGTGCTGCAAAAACACCGCCTGCGCCCAAGGCTGTTGGCCAGCCCTTGCCCTGCCTGCTCTCCCTGCAGCCACACCAACATTGGCCCCTGACATGGGGATCAGTGGCTTCTGCATGGGGGAGGAAAGGGAAAGGAGTTGCCCCTTTCTGTACCAGAGGAGTTTCTGATCATTACACTGCCTGTGCAACTCCAGCCTTAAGGTATGTGTTATATCCCATAATGAGGACTAAGAAACCCAACCCAGCACACAGCCACAATGGCCCAAGCCTTGCACTTGCTGTCCACTTACAAGTAACTTCAATCTGTTCATAGTGGTGTTTTTTATCTTTTTCAAAAAACATACAGCAGTGTGAAGGCAGTGCTGCTGTGCAGCACATGTCCATGCAGATGCTCTGTCCCCTAGAATAGAAGCTGTGTAGCATATTATGCTCAGAGACAACTGATTGCACATTCATCTAACCCACATGACCACCCTTTCATATGCAGCTCCATAAAATACATATGCACATAACAAAGCAAAATGCCCATATTCATTGCACAAGCAACATTATATTCAGACTTCTTTTTCAGAAAGAGCAATTTTAATGAATTTACAAATAACACCAACGAAAGACAGACAAATTGAAGAGATTAAAGTTTAAGATCAAGACAGGCTAGAGAAATTTTGCTGTGAATAATTAATCACAAATCAAAAGTCTTCTGAAGCCAATTATTTTCCTAGGATTCTTTAAATTGTGAATATCCACTTGTCGTGGTTTCATTGTGAACCAGACAGAAAAAAACTATCAATTTGGGTTGCCAAAAGAAAAGAAATTTTGTAATCAAGAGCAAAGCAGGTTTAAACTTGAAAAGGACAGACTTTTATTAACTAATACAAAAAGGAAAGAAGGAGAGGAAAAAAAAACAACCAACAAACTCTTAGAATTAGAATGAAACCTTTCAAACATTCTTCCTCTATTACCAAAATTTCTTTCACTCTCATTAACAACATACAGAAATTACATTTAGAAACTTTCAGTCAGTTTTTTTCAATTCTAGAATAGTCTTTCTTCAATTCTTCTAGAGATTGGAGCATCTTTTACTCGCTATGGAACTAAAAACTGAAACAAAACAAGACAAAACAAACTTTTCATGATACCAGCCGCCTGGAAAACATTTATATCATGAAAATTCCTCCCATATTCACAGCTCTTTAATA
>WAAG01079808.1:0-10827 GCA_013390105.1 Tichodroma muraria
CAGGAAATGGGCCACAGCATAAGACTAGCTGCATGCTGGAACATTGCTGAAGCTGTATGCAGCAAACTGTGCGTGAATATGGAGTGTAGCTAATGGTATCTTTTAAGAAAAGCTCCATAGTTCTGCTTTTCCCTTTACTATTTTGATCACTCGAATTTGCAGAGAACACTTTTATAAAGGTAATGGTAGTAGCCACTAATTCACAGTTGTTTCTGGAAGCTGGTTTGATATCTCAATGGAACTGAAAAGAGAAGGTATGTGAGGACAGTCTCTTTGCTCACAATTTACAGAGTGAGGCTAGGCCTGGATTCAACAGGCAAACAAACATAAGTCTCTGAAAAACACAAGATGGGACATAAAAAGGTCAATATACTCAATAGTATTCTGTGTCCTTAAGACAGAGAGTCTGGGAAATTCCCTGAACTGTTCCTCCATATGCAAATGAAAGTTTTATGTAGGAATATTGAGAAGTTGCTGATTTACAGTAGCTTCCATGTGGAACGAAGAGCTAACCATCACTTGTAACATCAACAGACAAAGAAAATGAGGCTAGGAAACTAAATGTCATGGCCAAGGTCAAACAGAAAAGAATGGTAGAACTGGGATTTAAACCCATTTCTCTCCCAGGTGTCTTAACACAGAACTAATCTTCCATTCTTTGTCTTAAAGATAATTTATTTTGTAAGTCAAATTCTTGGTATATTACTCCTAAGAAGTAGCAGGGTAATAAAGATAATTAAGCAGATGTTCGAATCACTAAATGAGTGTCATTTTTTGTTTGAAGGCTATCCCAACATGAACTCAGATTTTAGTCTCTTGTGAAAATGTCTGATATAAAGTTGAGTTTTAATAGAGTACCAGAGAGAAGAATATTTAGCTACCTTCAATATATTCAGCTATTTGATTAATTGAAAGGCTCAGCAGTCAGCGGACATCTCATTAGCCAATTCACGTAGGCATGCTGTGACTACTTTGGATCACATATCCACAATTCAAATTGATGGTAAAAGTCCAATTAAAAAGTAAATATATTTTCATACATTTAGCCGTGGAGTTTTCATGTAGCTTGGGTTTTTCCTTTTATTTCATTTCCAATTACTCATGTTAATGATGTGCTCCAGCGTGTGAGAAACTAATATTCTTATTTCGAGCTCTGTTTAGAGAAATTGTCAGGCAACCTTTCCCATACTGTTCTGCTCAGCTGCTGCAAAGTTGTGTACTTTGACTACATGTGCAGAGGTTATTGTGCCAGATGGTGTGGTTGTTTCTAGGATGTGAAAAACTACAGAGAGACCCCTGAAATATATCCCTTATGTCATAAAACATCACTTTAACTGGCTTTTCAGTGATGAGACTATAGGTAAATTAAGGTGCAGTGAGTCGAACTGTACCTAACATTGAATATCAAAAGGTCAGCTGATACATTCCTAAATGCACTTAATTTATCTTCAGTATTAGGTTACTTTTAAGCAGTGTTCTTTACTGACATTAGTTTCCTACTTTAGTCTATTGTTTAAAAGCCAGAATGTTAATTTATCCATCAAAATCACAGTCTGTCTCTACATTTATTTTGTTATTCATTATGCATAGAGATTATAGAATGTATTTGCTAGTACTTCAAACTAGATAAGATTATACAGCTCTGCTGAAGTAATGCAAAGCTTCCACAAATACAGATTTACTCTAAATTACATCAGAGCCAAAGCAAAGCATTAGTGTCTGGTTTCCTATCTACCCTCTCCTCCATTCTTCAAGAAAACAAATTAAGAGAAATTTTTCTAATGGTTTAGCTCCATAAACAACCCTTGACTTATATGAAGCAAATTTCAGTGCTGTAACAAGGGAGTGGGCAGGAGAGGGGACTCTTTCAAATGTAATCATCAGTTCTGTTGGTTGAAATATTTTATGAGTCTGAAAGTCCCCTATACCCCCAGTAAGAACATGCAGAGGAGGTACAGCATACTTCCATTGCCAGTGTACTCTGCTAACTGGTGTAGGCTGGGGAAATTTAGGATTCTACAAGTTTGTTTCTGTATGATTCAAGGGTGGCATTTGACCTCACTGACCTGCAGGTGAGCTCTTGGTCATTATGAAAGGGCTTTGTAAGCCATACATGAGATTCCTTTTCTCCCTGGGTGCTTGCATCCTACCATGCAGCAGCTGAGCTTCAGTATAGCAGTGAATTCAGTTTTGTGTAGGAGGCCTTCTTAATCCAACTGACCATAAACAATGTCTGTGAATATGTATATTCTGCATTATATTTTTCCCATATATATATACATTTCCTTTTCCCCAAAGGCTCTTGGAACAGCATATAGACATGTCTGTGTATTTGGTTCCGAAAAGATCCACAACAGTTGAATGTCAGGCAGGTCAGCAATGAATCTGAATGGGCTAAGTCACAGCCCTTTGTGGCATATAAATTCCTTATATTTCAATGGAAAGCTGCTATACCTGATGTAAACTTCAGATCCCTGAAACCATTGCAGATCTTTATTTAATCTACCCACTCAATGGGTGAACTTGAGCGTTCACTTCAGCCTGTGCATTGTACGGGGAGAGAAAAAGGAACAGAAAAGTCTTGCCAGTAACTGTAGACCTACATTTGCAAGCTTTTCCCGATCTGTTCTGGAATTCAAGCTTTTTTTTTTTCCCTTTGACAGTTTGTGTGTATAATTCAAGATCCTTAAATTCAGATGTTGGCAACGTGGTTACTACTTCAATATTTTTGATGTTTCATGGTCAGCTTCTTTCATCTTCAGCATACTTCAATTGGAAAGCCAGTGCTTTGAGTAAAAGCATTTCATTTGTAAATCCCCACACAATGAGGAGGTGAACATGAGTACTGTGAACAGAATATAATGAGAAGCAGCAGACTGATCCATTCACATTGGCACAGACTTCTGAAGTTCCACATTCAGAGCCTAAAACTAGCATTTTGCTAACTAACCTGCTATGTAGATTAAACAGAAAGGTTATTTTGATTAACATTTGTCATTTTTCATTTTGTCAGGTGAACTGAGAAAACATAATTTTAATTCTACAGACGTTTATTAACATCGCAAAACTTAGCTGAGGGTTACTTTACTTTTCTATTGTACATAAAAATACCTTGTTTTGAGAACACTGACTAGTTAGTCATTTGTGTCTACCCAATATTCATTTAAGAATGATTTATTCATCGTGATTAGTAATCGGATCTAGGTAAGAGACATTAAAAAAAATGTAAAAATATTCCTCTTTCTCTGAATTATTTCTTGCTTTTAAAGCAGAGAAAAAGTAAAACAGGTCATCAAGAAATTAGATACATAAAGATGAGAGGTGAGATAATGAGCTCATTTGCATTGCATTCAGGATTTGTTTTGAACTTCAAAACATGAGATCATAAACCAGTAAACATTTAAATACTGCCAGCTATACGAAAGACTAAATAAAAAATGGTCTTTGTTTTTTTTGTCCTCTAACAATTATTTTCTCACTGGATGTTTTCCGTCTTTCATTTGGTGATCTCTGAATGTGAAATTCTGTCATCTATTCTTTATTTCTTTTTAAAGAAAACCAAACCAACAAACCAAACTCCATAAATAAATTCTGGAGTCTACTGTAAATAATATTTAGTGGAGAGTAGAAGAATAGAAGGTATATTTAGAAGTGCAGGTGTTGGGTTATTGTCTTAGTTTGGAAGACAGGTATTTGCCAGGGAAGACAGGAACCCCTCTGGGAATGGAGAATGCAAAAACTTCCCCCCTCCGAATTGTTACAATCCCGAAACTGAAAGACTCTCAGGCAAAGATGTAAGGGGATAGGAATAACAGTTCTTTACTACTGTATATAACAAGATAAACAAAATAACAACAATAACTATGGCGTTAACAACAAAAGAGAATCAGGGGCCCAGTGAGTCTTTTCACTGGAAGCAATTCCCCCTTTGGTGCAGTCACCGTCACAGCGGCCGGGGTGGGCAGAAAGCCCAGGGTGTCACAGCACGGGATGTGTCAGGAGCTCGGCGGGGATTGCTGGAGCTGTGGAAAGGTCCCGGCAGCAGCAGGGGGTGCGGGACACGGCCTGGGGAAACCAGAGCAGGAGCAAAGGAACAGCGGGCGCGGGCTCCAGCAGAGCAGGGAGAGAGCAGGATCCGGATTNTTTAAAGAAGCTCTCCTTTAAAAAATGCTTTGTTGCTGGTACAGTTTGGAGTACTTTGGGCAAATGAAACTTGTTCTACATAACAGATAAACAGAGCTAAGGTAATGGACCTCAAATACAATTTTCCCATGTTTTAGAAGATATTTTATAGGCCTTTCACAGTAGTGCTTATATCTAGTCATTCGACAGATACACTTTTCAGACTTCTGTGAGGGCAGAAGGAAAAGGGCTTCTTTTCTATATTGGGACTTTACAGTCTGCCACAGGATGGTGGAGAATAGACAGGACAGCTGTACTTGCCCTATTGCAGGAATAAGTCAAAGAACAATCTAAGCTTGCAGTTAAGATGGTGGAGCATCTACTGGCATATATTTTAAGGTGTTGCCAGTAAGATTTCTCTCTTTATCCTTCTATTCCTCCCCCATTTAATTTATTTGTAGAGGATAAGTTGCTTCTCCATGATTTACTAATTGGATTACTTCTCATGCCCTTGGTAAGTCTGGACATGGGTTGTACATCTCTTAATTCCCCTTTTCCAATTACTTGGCTGAAGCCTTCTTGTTCTTCTCACAGCAGAGAAATTCATATTCTGAGCAGAACCAGGCAAGAACCTATGGTTTCATCAGGAGTTTCCTTTCCTCTCTTTCCCTGAACAGTCAGAAAAGGCTGTGACAATTTTAGCTTGCTGTGATAAATGATAGCTCAACTGGCTCATCGTTATAGTGGAGGAGGGAGCTTAAAGGCATAAGAGGATAACCTTTCAGGGATGCACAAATTTGCTCAAATAAATAACATCAGGAAAGGGCACCATATTTTTCCTTAATTTTTTTTTCCACTGTCTGAAACTAGCTCATGCCCTAGCTACCATGGTACTGTAAAGTCATTTGATTTTCCATTATCTAGATTATCTCTTCAAATTTGGTCCAAGATGTCACTTGGCCCAATCTTCTGTAAATTAGATGTGCTTGACTAGGAGTACTGCCATATACACAGCAACTGTAAGAGGAAACACAAGCTTTGCCAGTATAAAAATGTAGACAGAGACAAAAAACCAAAGTGATGTGAGTAAAAAAGCAGTCCAGGTGACTTTTTGCAGAAAGGCTACTGGAGTCTCTAGTCAGCCTCACTGATAAAGCTGCTATTCCTGCTTGCAATCTATTTTCCACTGAATATAATCAGCAAAACAAACACAAAATAATCTTGTTAGTTGCAGACTGCTGTGTTGGCACCTGAACAGCACCTAATGTGTCAGCTGCTGCTTTGTTTTGTTTTGTTTGTTTGTTTGTTTCTTGCTGTATTAATGGATTTTACATCACTTTTATTATCCAGTGAAAATATAAAAAAGACCATTCAGGTTGTGTGGATGCCAAAGTGGTTTTGTGAAGAAATTTGGCTGCATAACATCCATTTTTGGAATTGGTGATCATTGTATATTTTCATTTGATTACACCTGTACAAAATATGTGGCCTGTTAACTGCTTTGAGTGGTCATGAGGGATCCACTCTGGGTTTTGTAAGGGTACCTGTACACTGTACTGCATCAGTTTACAGCAGGTACTCTGCTGAATTGCTGCCATCACTCTGAACAATCATTCTATGCCTCTCAATCCTATCTTCCTTTCCCCAAGAAAGACTGGTTTAAAACATGCAAAAGTTTTTTTGTGGTAAAATGAACGAAAGTGTAAAGTATGAGATTTTTATTTGCATCAGCATTTCAATTTTTTTTTTTTTTTTGTTTGCTTTCACCTCCTCAATGGGCTCTCTCAGATATATTAACATCTTTCATTCCTGGACAGTGAAAGTAGTGTGAGAAAATCAAATATTAGATTATTTTGACCCTTAAGAGACTAATCAGAAAAAGTACTCATAAATGTGAAAGCTGAGATATTAAGGGTTTTGTTAAATTTAGTTGGACAGGCTTGGTTTACAGATCATATACTTTCCCAGGTGAAATTAGTGGTAATTTCTGAAGCAGGTAAGGGATGAATTTTAGGACTTGGAAGAATTTTTTGATAGCTGTGGAGGAGAAAATCTTGGATAGCTAAGCACTAGTTATGGCTTTTGTGCACAAAATGACTATTGCTTATCAAATAATTCTCATAACTCTCACATATATAATAAGCATAGATCTTCACATACCTTTTAGCATTTACAGTGTCTGTGGGGGATTTTGAAATCATAGCACAGTAATTTAGATGGGAAAATTTGATTTATTTTTATTTTGTATATTGTCCAGAGGTTTTCCCTCAAGTAATAATCAATTTCATATTTCTGATAAAAGCTTCATACAGTATTTATGGTCTTTAAAGGGTTTTAGACTGAGAGTGTTTATGAAATACTTTGGAAAAATCCTTCTTTAGAAATGTTGTAATAGTTGTCCATTAAACCAATAACAGTATTAAAACAACAGCAAACCATTATTATTGTTTTTATGTCTTCTAGCCTAAGTCATAAAACTTAACCAAAGCAATCTCAATCTCTCATTCTCCATATTGTTATTTTTTTGGTGAAATACATTTCAGCAATAAAATAGACAAATGTTTTATGGCATATGATTAAACATGATCAGTAACATAAATATATATGGAGCACAAAAATATAGACAAAGCTATGTCAACAGAGACAAACAAATAGGCTTTTGGGTGAATACACATACATGACTTTTTGATATAACAGGACACAGAACTTTTATAATCATTAGTAGCCATGTTTACCACTTGCTTGCTTTCCAATCTGCATGGTTTAATGCATATTATAATTTGAAAAGATTATGTTACCAGGGTAATGAACAATAAAAAAATTTGCAATTCATCCTAATAAGCTTGAATGGTAACCCACATGCCTTGGACATTTCTAGCCAGGCATAATTTATCCACATCTTTGGCTGTGAAACAGTGTGGATCTTCTTAACTGAGTCCCTGACAGATGGTTTAAGCTTTTTCAGGACTACATTTCCAATCACTTTGCCCATATTGCAAAATTGGCCTTGAAAAAGGGTAAAGAGCTGTTATGCTGCATTAACATCTCTTCTGAATTGCTTGCTGTGAAGGACATGAAAAAGAAGGAAATCAGAAAAGCAGTGTTTTAAAAATACACTTTTGAAAGTTGCAAATGTTGGATAGGATGATGATCTTAATTCATGTCCCTCACCTCAATTAGAATGTGAATGTGGTCACATTATGATGTGTGATAATGAAAACACAACCTGTTACCTTGTTTCATAAATGATTCAGATGGCATTCATGGTATAAGAAGTGTTAAAAGAACTGTAATTAGAAAGACTTATAGTCTTAAACCCTGCTGATGGATAGCACAATTGACTGCTATTAGATGAACTGGGATTTCTGTGGCACTCTGAGGATTTTTGCTACTCTGAGTGGAAAGGCTCAAATATCTGCATTCATTTCTGCATGAAACATGGATTGATTGCACATACATTGCCAAATTTTCATTTTCTTTTGCAGCTTCAGCTGACTGGCTTCTTCATATAAACTGCTGTTCTTTTCTTCTTGCCACCTTTTAGTTTATGATAAAAATCAATGAAAGCTGAAACCTTCCACAGTCATCTATAAAATGCAATTACTGTATACAACACACAGTAAAGCTCCTGTGGTGTATATGTTGAGACATAATTTATGCCACTTACCTCCAGAGAGGTATTGATCCTACTCTGTGAATATCTTACAAAAGGGCTGTTGAATGCAGGCTCAAGGAAATATGTGGTTATTGGGACTGATCTGTAATTTGATTAATAATGACCTAATTCTTGAACTCTGTTCCTTACTGCACTGTTTTTTGTGACTGAACCTTTCATTCTTGAATATTGCCTCTGCTGGTCCCCTGCAGAGGCCCACCCTTCCTTGCTGTCCCTCGGAGACACTGTGGTCCCTGTGATCCACACCAAAGGAGCCATAGGAGAAAGCTGAAGTGACCTGGCAGATGTGGTTTCTATTTTTTTAAATGGTTTGCTATCTTTTCTAACCTTGAAAGTGGTGGCTGTCCAGCACAGCCTTTACCCATTCTGTGATGGGATCCAGTTCTTAATTTCCTGCTGTGTGTAGGAAAGAAAAGCAATTCTGAGCAAATAGTACAGCAGAGATTCTTCAAGATAGTAAATACTCAATCATTTAATTTAACTTACGGTTTTGAGACCTGCAATCTGACATATAAATTATAGAATTCTAGAATCATTTAGGTAAGAAAAGACCTTTAAGATCGTCACATCCAACCATTACCTTAACATTTCCAGGTTCACCACTAAAACAGATCTTTAATGCCAACATATACATCTTTTAAATACCTGCAGGGATGGTGACTTAGCCACTTCCTTGGGCAGCCTGTTCCAATGCTTGACAACTCTTCCAGTGGAGAAGTTTTGCCTAAAATCCTACATAAACCTCCCCTGACACAACCCAGGGCCATTTCCTCTTGTTCTGTCCCTTGTTACTTGGGAGACCAACTCCCACCTGGCTTACACCTCCTCCTTACAGGTAGTTGTAGACTGTGATAAGGTTTCTCCTGGGCCTTCTCCTTTCTGGACTAAACACCACCAGCTCCCTCAGCTGCTTCTCATCATAGTCATCTTCCAGACCCTTTACCAGCTCTGTTGCCTTTCTCTGGAAACACTCCAGCACCTCAGTGTCTTTCTTGTAGTGTGGGGCCCAAAACTGAGCATGTGTTTTGAGGTGCAGCCTCACCAGTGCTGAGTACAGGGGGATGATCAGCCTTGGTGCTGCTGGCCACNATCAATCCAGCCTGTCCAGATCAGAGATCATTTGCAGAGCCTTCCTGCCTTCCAGTAGATCAACATGCCTGCCCAGCTTGATGTCACCTGCAAATTGTCCTGAGGCAAACTCGATTCCCTTGCCCAGATCTTTGATAAAGATATTTAACAGGGTACCGAGCCCTGGGTAACATCACTAGCGACTGGTTGCCATCTGGATTTAACTCCATTCACCACCACTCTTTAGGCTGAGCCTCTTTATTACGCGATGAACAGTGCACCCATCCAAGTAATGAAGCACCAGGAAAACCCTTCAAGAATGATATAAAACAGAAAGTGGGGGGAATTTATGTAAGCCTTTCAGTGTTCTGGTGTTGGGTAATATTTGCATAGCAAAATAATGAGAAAAAACCACTTCTGCAAGAATAAATCTCTGTTAGTGTCTCAGTCCCTTGTCTCAGGTAAATTCCTCAAATAAAGAGATGTTGAGTGGTGTCTCTGACATGACATTTTCCATTTCAAAGTTCACGTTCCTTGAGATGCTACAAGAGTGTTACCAATTTGCTGTATGATATGTAAAAACCATGTGTATTCATAGAATGAGTGTTCAAGAGAGTTTCATTCACTTTGAGCAGAGACGTGGGTATGAGGCAAGCTTCTCTATTATATGATTACAGTAAATAGTTCAACCTTTGTTCTGACATAAATGTCCTAATTTGGGATTTGAGAGAAGTTAATTGTCTATTGCGACTGCATTGTAGTTGTTGAGTATTACAGTGGGGCATGGTAAAATAATATATGTTGAAAATGAGCGAAACTACCTGTTAAGGAATGCTAAAAATATATTTCTGGCCCAGATTGACCTAAACTAAATCAAAGTAGAAATACACATGATAAGGGGCATTTTTCTCTTAATCTATTTATTGGTGGGGTTTTCAACAAAGCATAAGCTCATATCATTGGTTCTGGTAAACTTGAAGTGGTGCTTCAGTAGTAACTGAATAAAAAGTAAACTAAAACACAAACAGCCTCCTTACACATACAGAAAAAAACCCCAAACCACCAAAAGTCAGACTAAGAAATCAAAACCAGAAACTGAATTTTATTTTACAATGCTTTTTATTTTACCAATCATATTATTATGAAAACTTAGTCTCAGTGAAGCAAATGCTGGTGTCTTCTTTTTGCATTCCTCCAAGCAAGGATTACAGCTGTGAATTGTGCAGCCAGCAGTGTTACCTGCTCGGGCAAAAGCTCATCATGGTTTTCTGCATGGGTTCTGCATCTATGAACCCATGCAGAAAGATGGCTTCTTATTGGAATTTTGTCACATTTTTACTTAAAGATGAGACAAAATTGCTTTGAAAAGTATCTGTTGAGACTATGAAACTTAACTGTGTGTTTAGTAAGAGATAAGAGAGTCATCACTACAGTGGGAAGCAATTCAACTCTTCTAATTTCTTTGCTGACTTAAGTTTTTTTTTTCTTGCAACGTATTTTGTACAGTTTCGTCCATTCCAGTAAGAAAAATGTCCTTTTGATACTGAGATGATGTGAATAATGAGTAAAATGCCTGACACAGAGTGGTAGTCAAGTCCAGATATGGAATGAAAATCAAATCCATACAGTCAAATCGAGCTTGAAAGTTTTTACATCATGAGTGACCTTGACTTTTCATTTGAAAAACAGAGAGGAAGAATAGTGAAGTGAACATCTTTAGAACTCTTGGAATTTGTAAAAAGAACTTACTTGGTAAGCTGGAGAAATCAAGTTTTGGAAATTAATAAGTAAATAAGGAAATTTGGTTGAATCAAATGGCCACAAATTGACCAACATATCCCAATATGATTTAGCCATGAAAAAGATCAAATGTTCCTAAGGCAAGTCAGGTAAGGTTCTTCTACTGAGATGGAAAATTCTATTGCCAAGCTATTTTGGTGGTTTTTTTTTTTTTTTGTTTT
>WAAG01079809.1:0-11865 GCA_013390105.1 Tichodroma muraria
ACAGCACCAGCCTGACAGAACTCCAGAAGCTTTTGAACTATACTCTTGGGCATGTGGTGGGATCCACTCTTGTGGATGGTCCTGTGCAGGGCCAGCAGTTGGACTCGATGATCCCTGTGGGTCCTTTCCAACTCAGTGAAATCTGTGATTCTATGATTGCCATCAGGTTGCTCTTTACTTCTCAGATGTACACTAGACACAAATAAAAAGTACATAATCATATGATTTACTTTGTCTAGTATAAAGCAAAGGCATATATTCTTCACAACAGAAACTAACATAGTAATGAAGTTGTCAGAATCACACTAGAGAAAAATGTATGGTAAAACCATGCTGTATTCTCACTTTGGGACCATACCCTCAGACACTATAAATTAACATATTTTATTTAACTAAACAGTATTGTACTCATTTGCTCTTCTTGAAGGTTTCACAGATGACATTAATATTGGAGATAAAATAGAATATTAAAATCAAATTTCACAAAAAAAAAGAAACCAAACAGAAAAAGTATTTCTGTTAATTGTCCTTTTATTTACATTCTCTGAAGTACCTGAAGAAAAAATACAACCTGGAATCTGAATAGACATATACGATATCTTAACATAAGGAGAATGAATGTTAAATTCACAAGCAGGTTAATAGTGAAGGCAAAAGTTTATGGAAAATGAATACTTCCACAGCAGTTCAGGAGTCATAAGGCAGTCATGACCACAGGTAACATGAATGAGAATGATGTGTATTTACGTCTAATCTGCAATGCCTGGGGAGAAGGAGGGAGAAGGAGCTGGAATTTTAAGAAGTACCAGCAAAGAGCAAGGCTCAAAAAATGTGTTGAACCCACACTGAACCTATTTGTCAATTTGAAAAACTCCATGAGCCAGAAATGTTAGATAGGAAGTTAGTGACCCTATTTGCTTTTAACAGCATTGGGTATGAAATAGCTGAATCTTGTAACCATGCATGAAATGTATTATGAGACTGAAACATACAGCTGTGTTCAGCATTCCTGTAAAAATAGCTGGACAATATCACACATGCCAAACAAAATTTCTTCATCTCATATGTGAATTCCTGCTGAAATGAGATAGCAGAGTTGAATTGCACATAAAAATCAAAGAGGCCGTGGCCTAGCATTTTGTTTCCAAATTCATTCTACAAGAAATAATACTGGAGGGAAGAAAAAAAATAAGTCGTACTTTAATTTTACTAAAAACTTTGTGCCGTTTGCAATGACTTTCATCTGAAGAGCTCAAAGGTCTTTATTAACACTAAGCCTGACTCCTCATTATTTTATTTTTGATGGCAGTTATATTAGTATTGAAATGTATAAAACATGCCACTATGATTCTTTGGACAAGAGTTTATATTGATTTTGTGTAGCTGTTGATAACTTCATAACTCCCAAAGAAATCAGTGGAAACCAATACTGCACACTTAGAATACCTCTCCCACTCCTGAATAAGAAGTGTCCTAACAGTGACCTTCCGGTCCCTGAAGGTGGCCTACAAGACGGAAAGAGACTCTAAAAGGGCATGTAGTGACAGAGGCACAAGGGGGAATGGCTTCAAAGTGGAAGAGAGTAGGTTTGGATTAGATATTAGAAAAAATGTCTTCACTGTGAGGGGGGTGAGGCACAGGAACAGGTTGACCATAGAAGTTGTGGCTGCCCCATCCATGGAAGTGCTGCCAAGGCCAGGTTGGATGGGGCTCTGAGCAACCTGGTCTCAACCCTGCCCATGGCAGAGGGGTTGAAACTAGATGATTTTTAGGTCCCTTTCAAGCCAAAGGCTATGATTCGATGATTCTATTCAGCATGTGCAGGTTTCCCAAGCATGTTAACTTTTACTCTGTGCAGTTACTGCTCCACCAATAGCAACTGGATCTAGAAGCCTTTTCCCTTACACAGACACATCGTAATGTTTTTTTTCATCAAACTATTAACATTACTGTTTCTTCTGCACTTTCCCTAGATTATCCCAAGATTATTTTGGGATTCAAACATGAGCACTATAATTTTTTCTTTACAAGTTACATCTTGACATCTGAGTAGCCCCTTCAGGACTTTTGCATTTTTCCACTAAAGAAATGATATAGCGGAGCATTCCCAGTTGCCCATGGGTGGTTGAATTAATTCATATTTGATGAGCACATATAAACAGATACTGTGGCTCAAGTGATCTGAAAATTCCTAATGTGGTAATTTTCTTAGAAGGACAAATAGGCCCTTGGTGTGTTCAAGAGTTAAATGTTATTTCAAATAAAGCTTTCTTTGCTGCTCTGATAAAGTAAGGAAAGCCATGTCCAAAGGAGAATCAGACTCTAATGACATTTGTTAAGGCACCTTGCAGCAGTTAGCATTTGCTAACCATGAAACCTTGAAAAGAGTGATTGTTGTCCTTTCTTCTCTCAACAATTTTTATTGTGTCTTGTTTCTTTTTGGTCATTGCACAGTGCCTGCAATTAGTCTTTAAGCTCTTTACACCAAGGAGTCTTTTATGCAGTTTTATTTGCTGTTTAATAACAATTAAGATGGATTTGCTCTTCCTTTGCCAAAGTTATCCAAGTCACTCTATAAATATTGGAAAATAAACATGCCATTCTCAGGGCTTCATTGTGTGTTCAGGACTGTTGTAACTGTTATTCAGGGTGCTGTCTTAACTAAGGCTGAAAAAAATAAAATAAGGTTTGTGGGCTTTGTGGAATACTTACATGATGCCTCAATCATCTTGCCACTTGATCTACTTGGGATGAAGGAGGGTTTCTTGATTGACTGTTCTCAGCTGATTGACTTTTTCTCAATTCATTGTTGTGTTTTTTTTTTCAAAGCTTTCCTACACTAGCAATAAGCCTCTGATATCTAAACCACAGAGGAGATATTTTATTTATGCATATTCATAGGTGATTAAAGGAAATTGCACTTGTTTATTTTGCCCATCTGAATTGTAATATTATCCATGTTGATTCCTGCCTCAGAAAAAACTGCTTAAAACTCGTGTGATTAAAGGGCAGGAATTCCCTATAGGTCTGTTCATGGTTAATTCTATTTTGAAATAACTTTTATGCACAAAAGGCCAGTTTTATTTGATGCCATAAGAGTAAAGATAGATACTTGTTAGTATTTTACTGAAACGACTTTGTAATGCAAATTAAGCAGCTTTAGTATTCAATTACTTTTGTGCTAATATAAATTGTAAGAGTAATATAAACATACTATAGCTTCAGCAACTGGTATCATAAAAATTCAGCCAATTTCAACAGCTGCAGTTAAATGGTATCCTGTGGTCCAAATACTGAAATCGAGGTAGTAGTAATAGAAATGCTTCTTTTGGACGCAGTTGTGATAATTAGAATACCTCACAATGTCTGAGTCACTGTCATGAATAAACAATTTAAAAAAAAGTAGAACAAACATATAGCAGATATAAGCCTTTGTAGTGCTGTGTTCTCACTGCAGTGATGGATCAGGTGAGAGACCACAGACAAAGGGATTTCTCTGCATCACCATCATGCCCACAGCGCTGCAGGTACTTGAGCTATTCTGGCATCACCTTGTGATGAGGAAATAGACGGTGGAATAGAAATCAGCAAGAGCTCAATCCCATCTGGAAGAGGTCCCTTGGGTGCTGTCCTTACATACTGCCTAAGCACAAGATAGATAGCCTGGATCATCCACAGGCCATATTTTTTGTTTTATTTTACTTTGGTATATTTTATTCATGTTATTTTTAACCTTAGGGAGGACAAAAAAAAAGAGGGAAAGAGACATGGATTTGTATTTGACCACAAAATCTCTAAATAAACATAGAATGTAAAGCAACTCAGCTAGAAAGGTCGAGAAGCATCCGGAATTAATGCAGCAGCTTCTGAGACTGCTCCTTATCTCATTTTGAAGCTGTCTGGGGAAAGTCTATGGTTGAAAAAAATGGCACTCATTCTCCCGTTGGCAAGAACTAATAGGAGACAGAAAGAGTTAAATAAAAAAAAAACCAAAAGGTGCTCATTCGAAAAATATACACAGTGTAGTCATTAGCTAGCCAAAGTAACCACTGTGAGGGGCTGAATTACAATTTTTTCCCCACCACTGATGTAGCTGGATGCTCTGTAAGAAAATAACAAACTATCAAACCATTTTTTATGGGCATGTATTGAAGCTGAGAAGAAAGAAATAACTGCCCTTATAGCCTTTTAAATTCCTACAGCATTTGGATTTAGTTATTAGCTCCCATGTTTACCTGAGATAATGCCTCAGTTAAAGAGCTAGCAGAGCCAGCTCAGAATGAAAGTGGCTAAAGATCACACTATGACTCCTCCTAAGCCACCATGCCAGCATGTGGCACTTGGAGTGTCTCATTCCTTGGATCTGCTCCAAGGATCCTCACTCCACATAGAAAAATGTAGAATTTAAATTTTTTTTCTGTTTCTACCTCATGCTTTACACCTGCCTTCTCACTCACAAATAAACATGCACACGACTCAAATGAGGTTTCTGTAGTTCAAATCAAGAAAAATGTCCATTACATAATTTGAGTGTTACCCTATAGTACATGAAATTGATATTGATTTTCAAACTTGTAGGTAATTAGTTGCATATCATATTTTTAAACTATGTTGTAGTCCTTGACGTTTTAATAAGTTACTGAACACAGAGCAATCAAATTTCATAAAGAATAAACTAACTTTGTTTAAATTTTATACAGAACTTTGGGTTAAAGTACAAAGGATAATGATCTTTTCTATGATATCTTCTACATGATTTCTGTAGAAACGGAAACTGTGGAAAGTTGGAAGATGGAAACTAGTAAGAATCTGAAAATGTATTCAAAATTAATTTGATTCCATATTATTATATTTAAATGATCTTTCAGCATAAACTAACTAGTTAGGTATCCTTGTGTCTTTCTTCATTTGCCATGGAAAATCCTTGATAAAACAAGTTTCTTACACTTGTCACTTCCTGTGATACTGTCCCATCTCAGTTTGTTTATGAGGACTGGGAAGTTTTTGTAAAGATATGATATATGCTGCCAAGTTCTGTAAATGCAATCAGAGTTCTGGTGAGGTTACTGCAATGACATGAGTAAGTGAGGCATTGATAGATGAGGCAATAACAGTAACAGAAATGGGAAAAGGGGTTATCTCAACATCATTGGTGTCGAAGATGGAAAGTATGAACAAGATTTTACATATGAACCATTCTAGACTTCCTCCATTTCTCTAGAGAAACCAATGAGCTGAGATTTGGGCTGCCTTGCATTATTGAAAAGAATTTGGTGTGTCATCTTATTTTGCTGCAAAGTTAAAAAACTCTTTTATGGAACAGAAAATTTTATCCTTGATGATAAAAGCACAGTACAATATTCTACTTTCTAGTGAGGCCATCAACTTCTCCTTTCTTCCTTCAACCCCTTCAATCCCTTCTCAACTTCATCCTTCTTCAGAGAGGGCAGGTAAACAGGGTGAGGCATCTGTCAGTCCCACTGTAGAGTTCAGTACCACTCTGCCTTCATATTTTGAATACACAAAAGAATTGCCTTATTGGCTCAGCCAAATGGACTGCTTGAGCTGGTGGCTCTTGTCATTACATGGGAAAGAGCTTACATCTGTCAAATTCTCAGTCTGGATCAAGTCAGGGTCTTCCTCACAATTATGCAACAGCATCAAAATCTAAATCACAGCAGCCATCCCAATTTTTACTTTCATGGAAGAAAATAACCCAGTATAGGTATAGTCAGTGCTACAAGATGCTCAGGGGATGTGATAATTTGTATAGCAGCTTTTGCCATCATGCCCTTTAGTCTGCCAGTATTATGGCAGGAAACTTGGAACAAAGTTGAGGATCTGTCGGGTCACTGTAAAACCTTTACTGTGTAGCCATGAAACATTGAACACCAAGGAAGCATCAAATTTGAATATTTCTTATTGTCCTCAACAGTAGCCCAATCTTAAGAATGAAAATAAAGTAAATGAACAAGGCACTAGTACTTGCAAATATCCACTGCAATCTTGACAGCCCTTTTGGTAGAAGCAGATTACAGGGATGGTAATAACAGAATTATAAACCATTTATACCAAGAAAACCACTGTGTAGTTAATGATTGAGTGCTTCTAAACCTTAGGTGGCATGGAAGTACCACAGTGACAGCTTTTGCTTAACAACCTAAGAGCTCATTTTAATAATTCATTTAAAATCTGTTCTAGCTGATATCCAGTCTTCACAGAGGCTCCCTCACTTTGGGATTTGTGTCCTCAGTAGAAGGCAATTGGATCAAACCACAGACTCTGCTCCACTGTGTCGTTCTTTTTTTGTGAGTTTATCACCAGTTATGATCTGCTCTAAGGTTTATGCATTGACCATGACAAAAGGGCTATAACCATTAAAATATCTGCTGACACTTCCTCTTAATAATTTCCTAACTGGCAGTGCTTCCAGTCCCCTTATTTATTGCTCACATTCCTGAGACACAGCCCCAATCTATTAATTTTAGTAAACTCCTCTCTCAGAAAAGAGGAATCCTTATTTCAGGATAGGGCCCTGATGCACGAAGGTGAGAGGAAGAGTCCCTTTCACTGTTTCATGCCAAAATAGGATAAGGTGAAGGTGAAGGAGCCTTCATCTGCCAACAGGGAAGGAAAATCCCTTGCAACCTTGCTATGAAGACACATCACGCTGCGTTGACATTTCTTTCAGAAATGCGAACATTGAACTAAAGTCCACTGCCTTTCAAGGGATCCCATGTAACCTTCTATATGTCATTGCTTGACTGATTGCACTTTGCTGGAAGATTCACTATAATTCATATAATTTAGAAGTATAAAAATTCTATTGAAGCAGCAAGAACACTCTGAGGTGAGTTACAGTCTGGACTGCAGATCTACTTAGAGTCCACTACACAGTTCAGAAATTACCACCGAAGATTTTTCCTCTGGCACTGCCCTCACAAGAGTATAGACTGTACTCCTGTCTCAAGCAGTAAATTTGGGCTTCTTCCATTATGTGCTAAACAACACAATTACCCTAGATTATAATGAGAAATGACAAGTCCTGTTCAACTTACGAATTAAATAGCAAACAGAGATTGCAGGTTGTATACTTGCAGTTGACCTTGGTTTACTTTATAATAAGATCTAGAAGTCTTGGATTTTGATCAAATGTATCATATAGTATTTGGATTTTAATCTGCTACACAATAGCACCTATTTCCTATTTTTTAATTATCCATTTAGCAAAAGGGGATTAACAAGGGAACTAAATATAAAGATGCCAAACAGTTGAAAGACTTGGTTTATATGCAAAATGTTAGTTTATAATGCGATGAGTCTGAATTTCTTGGGATTCATTTCTCATGCAGAGAAGCTGCAATCATTTAAACAGCAAAATTCCTATAGAGACATTTTAAATCTCAGTCTAGCTCTGAATTTTGTTCAAGTGGGCTGTCATGTGGGAGTGTTTTGGCTTGGTGTTTTAATCTGGTTTCATTGTGAGGAGTGCACACAGTTGCTTAGATATGAGCCATGCTGACCTCACTGGGGTCAGCCCAGAGATCATTGTGAGCCAGCTCTCTCTTGTGCTTCACAGTGAATGAAGACCTTAGCACCAGCCAGCAGCATTGGGTGGAGGCCACTTCACAACTCAGCTCTCACAGCCAAGCACAAAGCTCTCAAAATCCAGTCCATTGCATATACATCTGCCTCTTGTATTCACAATTACATCATATACATCCAGATTTCATAGATTTCTAGCATGAGTGTGTAAACAGAAAAAAATGGGGGAATTACCATTCAAACAAATGACTCTTGTGGGGAAAAGTGTTATGAATGCTGCTCAACATAGTACATCTGCAAGCAAAGAGCATTCTACCTGCTGTCCAGTGCCAATAGTAATTCCAAGTTTAGTAATAGGCTGGGGAATTCAATGGACAGCACTTGTGTGACTGAATAAAATTTTGAGCAAGTGAAGCTATAGAACTATATGTGTTTATGCTCTAATCTTGGAGTCTGTGTTATCCATTTGTTCATTTCAAGGCAAAAGAGGAAAAATAATTATCCTTTCAGCAGAAAAATACTAGAGCTGTAACAATTTCCATTGATTAATCCAGAAATTACCCAAGAACTTGAAGTATTTTTTCACCATAACCTGTAATTTTGCTGATGGGCTGTAGCGAGTCTCTAGGAGCCAAAAGGGTTCAGCTGAGGTCACACAGTAAGTGCAGAAACATGCTGCTCCAAAACTGCATAGAATTTCAACTCACATCGTTAGCTTCAAGGATAATAGCTGTGAACTCCAGGGCAAACTTGCCTTATAGAGAACTAACAAGTTTTTGCAATACCTCAGAACATCCTGTACCTGCAGTTGAGCTCTGAGTTAAACAAGCAGAAAAGAAAGTGTCTCTCCTGTCTTCTTCCAGTCCTGTCTTTATATTCTACTGTACGGTAAGTCATTTCACCTCCAGATAACAATTAACAGTTCTGATTCAAATTATTCCTCTTCACAAATCTAAAATAGGACAACTGCATTGAGGCATTGTGAAGATTTGGATGTTTTCTATGCCTTATATTCCTACTAGTTCATTTCAAATATTTTTGTTGTAAGAATGGGGAAAAATATTCAAGAGATGGATGTTCTATCAAACTACAGTTTTTTCAGAACCAGAAAATAAATAATAAATGCAGCTCTCTGTAAATAGGATTGAAACCTTTTAACATTTAATTTCAATTTATTGTTTCTTACTCATTCTGAATTGCATATCATAACTAATTTTCAAAGTCAACTACATTATATTTAAACTAATGTTTAGTGTATCCTACTCAACATGCCAAAATGAGATTAATTGAAATTACAAAACACAGCATTTTGATGTAATGAAAGAAAACTGTGTTTTAACAAAAATATGATGTAACAAAATGAATTCCTATTCTGTGGGAAACATCAAAATTTTGTCATTTTCTGAAAAGCAAATCTGATGCCTAAACTTCGTAATTATGTACCTCAGGGGCTGTTGTGGGATATCAGAGGCATGTAACATCAGGTTTCTGATAATCAGAACTTTGTAACTTGATCAGTTAGTTTTCCAACTTTGCTTGGGAAAAAATGCACACACAAATTTCAATTGTCACAGCTTTGAGTTGATGCTTTTCAACAGAAATAAAATGCATTGCTCAAGGCTCTTCATGACTGCATCCCCATGCAAGCAAGGTGTTCTTGTTTGTGTCAGGTGTATTTAGTGAGACTTTTACCTTCACAGGATGCTAATCCATGCCATTTAGTCTGGGGATAAAGAGATACTAGCATTTTCCAAGGGGCCTGGAGAGTGTCTCTTAGTCCAGACTCACAATCATGTGATAGTTCCACGAATCCCACAGTTGTAGCTTTGCTGTGCCACTCACAGCTGCTGCAGGTCTCACCATAGCCTTCCTTTCTGGATGCCTGCACGCCTCACCTTCCCTGCTGCAGGCAACAGCTCCAGCTGGAACCTGCCTGGCAAATTTCAGGCAGGTAAACAGAGGCTGCACAAACTGCCAAGCCAGACCTCAGAGAAAGTGTGTGAAGCACATAATTCACAGCAGTGCATAGCACACGTCCAAGATTTGTCCTTGAAAATCACATCCAGACGGTTATTACAATATGACTAAGCACCTCAGAAAACTAAGGTTAAAGCTACCAGTAAAAGATTAAAGTTATTGGTAAAGCCTTCTGATGCACACAGTGATGTCTGGCAGCAAAGCCTGGTGGCTCAGGGTGGCTTTTGTCCATCTGGCCTCTCTGGATCAGACTGGACATTCGACCAGGGTCTTTCATACCTCTCACATCATACCTCTAGACACAAGTGTATATCTAGCAACCTATGTCGTCACAAAGCCCTTTTTCTGACCCTGAGAACTGGCTTAATTCTTAATTTTCTAAAGTTTCTGTAGAGTGTCATAGGATCCAGAATACTGGGAACAGAGCCCAAATGTGTTTCTGAACTTTGATTAATAGTAATTTCTGTTAGCATTAGATGGTCTAAAAAAAAATTTTGCAGGTGGCTCTTCAACTACTTTAACACTCAAGATGATCAGGGTGCAAAACCTGGTCTAATCCCTTCATGTATGGTCCAATACCTGGGCTCCTCCCTGTGTTATTTATTTTAGGAGAAGCTCTGAGACAAAATTAACAATTAGGATTTTTACATGTAATTTCAAAATGCCCGCAGTAATGCAAGTGGTCTGTTATTATTAACTAGAGTGTTTTCGATATACCCTGATAACTTCTCACACATCTTGGGACAGGGGTAGACAACTTAAGAGGGTGGTCACAGGTATGTTGTTGTCCTGTGGAAATACTGATGTGCTGGAGGAGAGGTGACAGTGTGTGAACAGGTGAACCTGATTGGTGGTATGATCTACCCAACAGAAACAATCTCTGGACAAAACCATTTACTGAATCCATGTGCCATTTTTTCATCACAGAATAAATACTTCATCTCCCAAGGAGAGCTGAAGTGCACTAACATAGATTCAGCCAGGATGCCATCAGAGAGAGCCCTGACCTCCCCCCAGGAGCAAATAGGAGAGGCCACTTGTTTGCCATTACACCTCAGGCAAATTCCAGGCTAAATTAAAAAAGCAAATTTGGAAGAATCTATCTCTTCCACAGCAGACTACAGAGATTTCTGTTTCCCCTCAGAGCATTAGAACGGTGATAGTGACATTAAAATGGTACATTCATCTATAGTTTTTTGGTGTGACCTTGTATGTACATTTTTGCCATGCTTCATAAAACCATTCCTAGATTACACAAGTCTAGAGAAATGCTGATTAAGCTGTACAGTAAATCTGAGCCTGAACTATGAATAATTAACCACTGCAGAGGCTGCCAATAACTGCAGGGCAAGAGCTTCTTTTAATTTTCCTTCAAAAGCTGAAGGAAGCAATGTTTGATAGTGAGAATTCAGCCAGCTACAAAAGAAAACAGACTATAGTATTTCTTTGCTTTTGAAATAACATGACAAAAATTACCAGCGTCTGCTTTGTGAGACAGAGAATTCTAAATAAGGATTCAAAAGAAAAAGAACAAATAAGTGTGCTGTATATATATGTCTTAGAATAAGAAACAGTAGTTTGAAGACAAGAAAAAGAAGTTGAGAGTCAAGAGAGGACAGAACTGCAGGAGGATGGGGGAGTTCCAGGTTTGGTTTAGACAAAGCACCACTGTGGGATCTTGGAAAAGTCACATCCCAGAGAATTGCCTCAGTTCTTCATTGTCTTCTAAAAGCTACTGACAATAAACTTATATAAAAAATTATATAATATGCAAATATACATTATTCTCTAAGTGCATCAGCTATTAAATATGGAAACAGTAAAAGTCAGCAATATTTTTTCAGGATATGTTGCATTTGAACCTGTAAGACTCATACACTCAATGGATAAGCATTCTCCCCTCTGGTTCCTTTTTTACTGTGAGACCAAATCAAGAGGTAATTAAAAATGTCAGTGGTCTGCACTTTAGTGATATATTTCACTCAGTGGACATGATGACATAGAAAAGGGGGAGAGACTTTTCAAAGGCAAATATAGACACTAGCCTGGTTAGATTTTCCGTACATAGATATGATTTTGTTTACTTTCTGGAGTTCATAAAATGGCAATAGATACTTTTTGAGATTTTTACAATACAATCTCCAGATTTCTGGAAAGCCTTCCAGGTTTATCCTAGCATTATTGCACAGAAAATATACAGGTAGAGACTGAAAGTGCTGAGACTATATTATCCTTCCTGGGGTGAATTAATTTATGTGATAAATCCCTATATTGAGTAGCATGTAAATTAAGATTTGATCTGTTATCTGTTCTAATACTAAACAATACTTTTCAGTAGCCTCT